>JAKOGI010001813.1:22500-177278 GCA_029747015.1 Carnegiea gigantea | reverse complement strand
TTGCATAGTTAAAATAGGCTATCATTCGCTAATAGTTATGACTACTATTAGTTACAAACATAAAAACTTCCTTTTTCTAACTCACCCTCACTCGTAAGATGAAACTTAACGACATAAAAGGGAAGGGAGTTTGCACGTAACACATTCAAACACTTCATAATCAATTCAACAGAATAAGCCACACATGCCCTCGCAATCCATACGATTACGGTTAGACACAACCCATACCCCTCTACACACAACACCGACTATAAACAACAACAACAACAACAACACCTCCCAGTGTGGGTCTCGCTTTCGCGGGGTCTGGGGAGATCCAGGTGTAGGTAACCTTACCTCAACTAGCATAACTGCCCATTGAGAGGCACAACACCGACCATAAAGAACTTCAAAATTCTCAACAGTTCATCCTCAAACCATCCGACTATCAACTCGGTTTTCAATTCCATAATCATAGCATATTATCATAAAAGTCAAATGAAATAGCTATGTATAAACTTACCGAGTGAGCAGTAACCATCCAGCAACTCGATACAACATATGTGTGTATTATATATAATATATATATATATTATATATATATATATATATATAGTATATTATATATATATATATATATATATATATATATATAGATAGTATGAATATCATATATATATTATCTATATATATATAGGTACATAGATATCGATATATATACATATTATATATATATATTATGGGTACATATAGATAGATATATATATATATGATATAGATATATATATCCTATGATATAGATAGATTATATTATATATATGTAGAGATATGTATATGCTGTAGCTACATATATATATATAATAATCTTATATATATATATATAGATATATATATATACTTATGATCGATATCTATATGTATGGATATATATAGATAGAGACATATATGATATATATAATATGTATATATATACATATATCATATGTATATATTACAAGATGTATATATATATATATGTATAATATACATATATACATAATGTATATATAGAAATATATGTATATATATATAGATATATATATATATATATATATAAATATATATATATATTATATATATATATATATATATATATAGATTATATATATATATATATGTGATATATATATGTAGTATATGTGTGTGCTGTGTGTCGTGTACATACACACAGACATATATATATATATATATATATATATGATATATATATTATATATATATATATATATATACTATATATATATATATATATATATATATATATATAGATATATATATATATATATGTATATATTTATATATTGCATTAACGTGAGATAACACTAAACGAACCAACTTAAACTAATCAAAGCGTGAACCTTATCACATTCGTATTTCACAACAGAGGGTAACATGTCATTTTCAAGCGTAGCTTCTACGAACTTAACAAGCATCCATTACAAGCACGCATAGGTTGTTTCGAAGCTACTTATAAGCATGAGTTCACTAAACTAACCTATTTCGATTCGAAGCATTATTAGGTTAATTCGAAGCTACTAATCAGGCATAAATTAACTAGTTATTTAAGCATCGATTCTAAGTGCTTACATATCCTTTCGAAGTTACCATTTAGGCATGAATTAACTAATTATACAAGTATCGATTCTAAATGCTCGCATATCATTTCGAAGCTACTGTTCAAGCATGAATTAACTAATTATACAAGTATTAATTCAGAATATGTTTAGGTCGTTTCCAGGGTTACTTTTAAACACGAACCAAGCCACTTAGCATGCATCGAATATAGGCATTCTTAGTTCATTTCGAAGTCGTTTTCAAGCATAAATTAGTTAACTTATCGAGCATCGATTCGAAGTATTCGTATATTATTTCGAAGCTACTTATAAGCATGTATTAACTGAATTGACATATACCGATTCGAAACCATTTTCAAGCATTATTTAACTAAAATAACATATATCGATTCAAGACATTATTAGGTTGTTTCGAAGTCATTTTCAGGCATGAATTAGCTAAACTTAACATACATTGATTTAAACTAAATTCAACTGAAACAATACATGCATGACCCCAATCGATCTAACTAATTCTAAACTGACATGCATCATAACTTAAGGGCTAAAACAATTTTGAAATTACTAATACTTAGGAGGCGAGAACCACCTACCTTGATTCCAAGTTAGGGATTCGTTAGAGGGCTGCTGGGCTTGGCTTTGAGTGCTGGAATAGCTCGATTCCCTGACCCTTACTCACCAAAGCACGAACCAACCCAATCCACGCCTAACCCACTCAAAAACAGACCCAATTCGACCCAAACCTAGACCTGAGTTTCGACCCCTTTCACTACCGTCGCTGCTACTGCTGCTACTGTTGCTCTTGTTTGGGCTCGAATTTATAGTGCTTTGAGGGTGGTTGATGACTGACATGCATGGTTGAGCTTTGGTCCCCGTTTGATGGAACAAACCATCGCTCAAATCAACCAAAAACATCGCTAAATCCTTCAAATTTCTGCCAGATTTTGCAGCATAAGGCTCAACTGAGGTTAGGGAGGTGAAATATGGAGGATTTCGAGCTGGGTTGAGTCGAAAATCGGGGGTTTTGGGAGCTTGCTGACCGCGGGCATGGTGGAGGAGAGAAAGAGGAAGAAGAACCAGAGAAAAGAGAGAGAGAGCTCAGGGCTGTCGCGAAAAAATGGGGAAGAAAAAGGGGGCTCGTGCGATTTTACGAAATTGCCCCTCCATCTGTTCTTTTTTTTTTTTTTGGTTCAAGTTTGCCTAATACTTAACACTGCTAGTGTAATTCGTATCCCGAATTCTAAACCAAAAATCGATAATACGACCTTTCATCGATTACTCGATCCCAAATCCGTCAAGGTTTGATTTAATGAACATCGAAACTAATTCTAATGTAAACAACCTAATCGTATTCAGGAAACGACTAAATTAAACTATCGGCACCAATCAGCACGTATTAAATTTCAAAACTAATAATAATAATAATAATTCTCTTTTTAATAAAATTATCACTTAAGCAAGCACATCAATAATAATTCAACTCATATAATTAATAAAAATACGATTTTACGACGCAAAAAGGCAATATACGACCAGCTTAATGTAAACTAGGAAATGCGGGCGTTACAACAACTCAATTAACTCTAACTCGGTCAAAGCTTGGCTTATGTTCGGGCTTGGCATTTCTTATCAGGCGAGTCAAGTGAGGCCTCGGCTCAACCCCAATTAATACACTTCTACCTTCTTTTTTTGTTCAAACAGTTTGTGGTGCATTGCTTATGGGAAAAAGGGAATGATTATATAAGTGGAAAATCGATGTAAACCTATGTATCATGCGAAGTACGTCTAGCAATGGCCTTCTAGGCATTATCACCCCAAATCTTACTCCCAGAATTAATAGGTTGACAATGAGCTAAATAAACACATTCGATGAATGGTGTTGTTCGATAATTTTGTTATTATATCATCGTGATTCATTCATAGAAGGCCGACAAGCATGGAGTAAACAACAAAATTATTTAGCTTCAATATAAATAAACAACTATTAGGACAACAAAATCCCATCTTGACCCTTTTTTTAAATTTAAATAAATGGGAAGCTTCAATATAAATAAACAAATACAAACACGAAGACGAACAAAGTGATAGCTTTAGATTACCATTATATTCAGTTTCGACGTGCTTCAATTGGAAAAAAAAAAAAATAATAAGACCCTATCTAAATTTGATAGGACATCTCACCCTTACCCAAACATGTTGAGTGATAGATTTGAGATTTGAGTCCTATCAAAGCAAAACATGAACCTAAAGTCTAGCGACAATCTCTTATAGGCTTATTATTGTATTAATTTCTCCTTTTTTTGAAAAAAAAAAAAAATCAAGTTGTATTTGTAAAACTATAAAATCAAAAATTGCGAAATCAACCAGGATGACAACGAGTGACAAATGAAATATCTTTTCAATTTATTTTTGTTTAATTTATTTCAGCCGAACTTATCTGAAATGAATTGAATTTATTGATGTTGAATGGAACGTTTCTCTGATGAATTAAACTGAATTAATCTATTGAATTAAAATTTAATTTTGTTAAACTAAATTTATTTTTATTGAATTATATAAACCTACTTTTACTGAATCAAACTTATCTTTGTTGAACTAACTTAAACAACTTTTTTTCTACTGAATTAAATTGACGAGAACAAAGATAAGTTTTATTTAATTAATTGAAGCTAAATTGAATTTATTCTTAGAAACTAAGTTGAAAGAGAAGGTTTTAAGGGCATGCTTTTCTCAACTTTATTTTTTCAAAATCAGTTCAGTCTCACCTACATCAACAAAATAAATTTAATTCATCTCAATTGAATTAATACTAACATAAATTTGCTTTAACAACAGACAAATTATATTCAGTTTAATTCAATTTAATTCAATAAAATTCGATTAAAAAAAAAGGGGACCTAAATATGAGCAAACCCTGCCTGGTAGAAATGTGTATTTTTCCCCAAGCAAACAAAAAGGAAGCCCAGTCAATCAATAAGATGCAGTCACAATCACGGTAAGAATTGGGTGCCAAATTTGTCACCTGCGCCAACTATGAAAGGGACCACGAAACCCCCCGGGCAATTAGTCGCCACGTTCCACGTGTCGGCCTAAGGTTCGTTCCTTGCAAATAGCCCTTTTTGTTTTCCTTTTTTGTTTTCCTTTTTTGGGGGTGGGGGGCGGGGTGTGGAACTGAAGACTAAAAGAGATACATTGTGGGGTCTGGAGTTGGGATGATTTTTATGGCCAATTTCCAGCGCATATGTGCGAAATTCTCATATTGTTGTGATTAAAAAAAAAAAATGAAATTCTCATATTTTTGGAGTATAAACTCTTAAAAGTTAGGCAAATATACGAGGACAAAAAATCTAGAATAAATAAATAAGTATGGGTTAAAAAAACAAACATAACTTTATCAGTATATATGGTTAAAAGTATAAATCCTTTAATATGTTGTATTCATCTTGGCATTTTATGTCTAAACTCAAAATTCTAGAAGAGTCGTTAATGCGTCGTAAATAAAAAAATGTACATCTTAGTTAAAGTGTCCTTCTCAACTGTTCAATTCTAACTTCAATGGTATATTAGCTAGACAATTCAAGATAGTGGTTAAAAAGCTAATGCTAATTAGATTGATCCACTTGAATCGGGGAGCTTGATTGTTGTGATTCGGGAAATGTTGAACACACCGAGAAACTAGAATCATTTTTGGCAAACCTAATTTAGGCCTCTTAGTACTAGGCATTTGAGGGATCGATTTTGTGAGGAGGCATAGAGATGCACATGAGAAGCTAGATTAAGTGGGTTTGACTCTTCAAACTCATAGAGTACCATTAAGCTAGGGGTGTTTCTTCGGTGGCAATGGGAAATAGCAGGAAGGAGTGAAATGAAGTAGGATGCAGCGAACATCTTTTTGAAAAGAGTGCAAATGAGTGGAATGGAGTGAAAATGAATATATTGATAAAGTGTGATTTTTTCTAGGATGGGTAAGCTTTCATTAGATGAAGTGGGATGAAGCAAGAATAAGTGAAATGAGTAGCATGAACTGGAAAGTCATATTTTGAAGATAAATTTTGACGTTTGTTGTCAGGGTGAAGGAGGTCACGAGTACGTAGGAGATGTACCCATGGGATTGGGAGTAAAGCAAGGCCTTTGCTTCTTGGATTCAACAGATGAAGATTCTAGAAGTTACATTATTATTGAAGGTGACAACTTTTCTTTGATTGGTAAGTTAAAGCAACAATTAAAGTTTTGATATGGTTGAAATAATGCCTTACGATAATAAAGATAATTCTCAGTGAGGGTCCCACTTTCGAAGGGTTTACGATATTCAATGGTGAAACACCACTAAAAAAAGAAAGCTCTCCTAGAGGGAGTAATTAAAATCGGATTACAAAGTCAATGTTAGAAGAAAAAATACAGGACAACCAATCACGTAAATGTCACAAAATCCCCTGCTCTTGGATCAATATGAGTAACAAGTAACGCATGGGTTTTGGTGGTTAAGCGGATCCTAAGGTTTTAAGGTCCTATTTGATAAACGGTTATAAGCTATTTGTATTAACTATTTGAAGAAAAAGTATCTAGTAAACTTAATTATTTACGTTGAAATTGTAAGGAAAAAAAAAAAAATTTCCAATAAGCTAATTCCAAAAGGCTAATGGTTTTAGTTTTTCTGAATTCACAAAGTTCTTAAAATCTATTCATCAAACACTCAGATTAGTTGTCCCAACCAGGTTAGTCTAAAAAAGCTTCTTTTTTTTTTTTTTGGTTGCCAAAAACTCAACAAAAAGCTATTTGATAAACACTCCCTTATGAACATCATTTATTTGTTTCTTTTCACAAAATAGTAAATTTATCAATGATGTTCCTAATCATATAATTAGCATCAATTAATTGATTATTAGTGGTTAATATAGTGAAAAATATCAGGTTAGAGCGTTACCGCCATCCTAGAAAGGATAAAGCTTAACTAATTAGTGTACTCAACACCACCATAATAACATTTCATAGTACATATAAGGTAAGCGATGTGTAAATTACACATGCTTGAGCTTAAATGATAGTTCAATAATCTACCTACATACTTGTAGGTACCTCGAGACTTAGAAAGATGTCACTGTGAGCTAGGCTCGACCCCATTGCTCGCTTCCTGCTTCACGTGCAACATGTGATGTGTAACTTTTCAAATGCTCAACCTAAAATATGAAAACACAAAATGTTCAAAGGGTAAGTCAGTACGTTCATCTCTGTATTGTAAAGAATAGCATTCATTTTTTAGTGAGTGGAAGCATTTCAATTCATTTTAGTTTGAAATCAAGGAAAGAGAAATTTATATTAAAACTATTACCGGTTATTATCTGATAGTAAAACCTCAACTGATGAGCTCATATATATAATGCAATCATTTAATAGGTGTACACTTCTCTGACCGACCGGGTAGCTTGACTTGAGGTTGTGGGGGTGAATTGAATGGCATAAGTTCTGATAATTGATAACTGATAGGCCCACTTGACTATGAGACAAAACAATGCTTAAAAATGATCCATTAAATAACTGTACATTCTGAGATTTTGATATATTTAAAAATGTGTGAATTTTCAAATGTCACAAACTGTAAACATAGCTAAAACATATATCTCTTTCTTGTAAAAATAATTGTTTATGACTCGACCACGACGAAAGTGATCTCACTTCTTGAATTTCTGGTGAAAGGAGCTAGGGAAAGAGGATGCGTTGTGTTGGTTGGAAACAAGGGGGATTGACTTATATATAAGTTTTGATCTCTCTCTCCCCTAAATATCTAGGATATCTTAAAAAATATCAGATATTTCTCTAAAAAAAATCTTAAATATTTCTGTGCTATTATTATTTATTTTGGTTATTCATATTATTATTTCATTTACATAACAGAAACAAGCAAATTATATAAAGCATTGAATGAGTTTATAACTATGCCTTTCAATTGTTTGCATAAATATGCTAGTTTATATCTATTTATCGGTATTAAGTGACTTTACACAAGACATTGTTAAATTTAGTTTCAATGCCACTTTGTCGTCTCAACATTTAATCGCACAAATATTTCAAACATCGAATTGAAATGTGGCGCTCAACTTTGTTACTTGAAGTTAACACTAAGGTAATTATGCTTGGGTTATTACAATTGAAAATTCATATGTCATTAAGATGAAGATCATTTAATAAGAATCTATACAATCATCCATCCATCCATCTTTCGATCTATCTATCCATCTATCTATCTATCTATCTATACTTAAAATTGAGTGATCGTGAAGACCTTGGGTAGACACTTGGTGATCACTCATTAGGTATAATTATAATTATTTTCTCTTTTTTAAATAACTAAGTCAAAATATTGACTAAGATGCACTAGCAAAAACAATATATTAATTAGATCAAATTCATATATGCATTCAACTTGTTATGGTCATAATTTATTGGTGGTAAATTACAATAGCTGTTATGTTTATATCCGTTACAATATTGATTTTCACTGGGATTGTAATATTCTTAATTAATATGTCCATTTATCTTGCGTAACATTAGTTTGAGCATTTTTTGTTTTTTTTATTATAAATACTCTCTATTGATGCATTATTGGCTTAGCAGATTGACAGTAGGTTTTGGATCTAAGTCTCCATGGCCAGTGCATCAAAATTATCTTTTGTTTTGGCTCCTCCTGTTCTTAATTATCAGATAATACAACCATCTTTTGGTGATTGGAGTTGTAAAAGCATTATGTTTTTCTCTATTGACTTCCTATTGTCTAAGTAATCTTCTTCATTCGTTGTCATAGCCTTTCATCTGTTGTGAAATTTTTATTCACATGATGTATTAAATTTTGAATTGTTTGATGTATTAATCTATATAAGTATAGTTTTCTGTACGTCAACAAAAAAATACAAAAAGTTTTAGTTGTATTGGTGAATTGGATGGTATTATCTTACTATATGATTGAATAATTAGTACATCTAATCGCATCTGATACTTTGTTATTCGTTATTAGTTTAATTTTTTAGACCTTACAGTCTAGCATCGACAATTTATTGCATCAACATATTACATTAGTAATAGAATTAATTGGGAATCTGTATATTCTCTTCATTTTTAGATAATGATGCACCAATTCATGCATGTTAAAAACATTGTATAATTAGATTATCTACTTAACTATTATTATTACTAGCAGTACTATGCTCGTGCATTGCACGATTTAGCTTAGTTTCATTTAAGATAATCGATGAACCAAAAAAAGGACGGAAAAAGAAGAGAATGCTAATTTTCCTTTGTTGAGTATCTTTCCATTTAACTATAGAATACTATACATCTAGAGGGGGGACTATTTAGTATATATCCTTTGTGTATAATCAATTGCCCATAACAAAGGGTTGCGTCTTAAGCCTCAATAATAAGTTTATCTCCATACTTAGCTTGAAATATGTCTAAACTCAAAAAATATAATTAGTTAAAATATAATTATGATTAACTAAAGGATACATTTTCATCAATCAATAAATTTTTTTTGGTTGATATATAAGATATCTTTACTTCAAAAATATTCCATAATATCTATCAAAAAAAAAAAATTCATAACAGTGATACCGACCTTTAATAGTATAATTTATAATTTTTTAGAATTCAACTTCTGTAAGTATTAAATATATATATTTTCATATTATTTGAAACTCTTCTTACTACAGCACAGGAAATGCAACAACTAACGATGATAAGAAAAAATAACCACTCAACAATAAAAGACATCAGTGATCGTGGAGGCGAGTGGCTACTCAAAAATGAAATATAAATAATTCAAAATTTTCAATAACCCCATCCTCTGGCTTCTTCCAACATCTTTAAGACTTTTCATTACTTTTATAGTGTTTCATCTTCAACAAAAAAAGTTAAGGCTAACTAATGTGTTTTTCAATGTTAAAGCTATGTAACACAAAATCAAATAGCTAAAACACCTATAAATTTAGGATACAACGTATTTTTTTTTTTAAAAGAAAAATAGAACCAACTTACATAGGTACTTATGAATACACCATGTGTACATATATAAACAACATGAAAGCACTCAAATATCATTATGCATTGAATTTTGAGATAAATAGAAAGAAAGATGGCTTACTATTAGTATGGTATCACTCTTTGTCTTTAAAAGGAAAAATACTCCCATAAACGACAATATATTGATAAGGTTGCCTTCTCCTGCTACTCAAAACAACCGATATATGAAAATGGAAAAAAAAATTACAATACTATACATGAATAGAGCGAATTATCCAACAATAAGGAAAAAAATATCAATATTAGAATTAAGATTACACCTTTTGAGCACCCAAAAACAAATTGCCAATGGAAGGATGAATATCCCTTCATATATGTACTTTTTTTTTTTGAGCTGAGGAAGGAAAAGTTTTAGCAATCCACTGTATTTCTTTACTTATTAAGCAAAACATATTTATAGATAAGAGCTATAAAGCCGTTACAACAAATGAAATTAATTAAGTTAAAGTAAATAGTTAAGTATTATAATAATTATAGTCAGCAATCAAGGCATACGTTACAAATCATTAATTAATTATACTCAGACAAACGAAAAGCATCATTATCTTGGTCAATGCATTACAAGGTTTTTTTTTTTTGGGGGGGGGGTCAGGGTTAATTCTTGAAGTTGGATCGTATCTTAAACTGTTCATGTTAACATGCTACTTTATGTGATCAAATTAATTCTTGAAGTTTGGTCGTATCTTAATATGTTCATGTTAACATGCCACTTTATGTGATCAAACTAATGTGCTATGATTATTTTATGTGACACTTGGTATGTGGGGGTTATGTGGGGGCAGTAAACATAACCCTAGCTCTCTCCCCTTCTATATTCATGAATCATATCACTAAATATCTTAAACTGTTCACCATAGTAATTCAATTTTAGGTCGCCAGTGATCAATATATTACTTTATGTGACAATATGTACATCCCATAATCTCAATATCCAAACCTTTATCGCCCAATCATCTTTGTCAGAATTTAGCTTGGCTAAGTATAAGATAGGTTCTTGGTTGTTTCGACTGTTCATGATGTGAACTACCAAATTTGGAGCATGTAGTGGGAAAAGAGCAACAAGTAGTACATGATTTTTTTATCGAGAAAAGAAAAATAGGAAAAGTTAATATATTGATCATTTACCTTGGGACATCCATAGTGTATAATAAACTGAGGAAAGAAATAAATCTGGAGGTTAGAGTAAAAATATGAAGGAGAGGGTAAAAATATGAAGGAGAGAGTAAAAATTGGATGAGGTACTTTGTTCACATAGTATATATTTATAGTTGTAATATTTAATGAGAGGAAGAATATATGGCATGGTCAATTTTTACTAGAATATCTAAATAACATGTAAGTAATACATTCATAGAGGCATGATGAAAGTCTTCTATCCTTCATATGGGTCTTAGTCAAATACCCTACACTATGTCTTGGCTTTTGAGAATGAGAGAGGAGTAATTGAGAGTATTTGACAAAGACATTAATGAGGAGAATAATTGAGAGTAATTGAGAAAGGCATAGTGCAAAGATTATGAATAATTTGTACAACAATTACACCCATGTGTTAAAAAAAGGGGGGAGTGAGTTGAATCTACGAAGCTCAAGATTAAATTGAATGTTTTCAGTTGCAACAATTATTGTAATTTAATTGAACGTTTTTTTTTTCCCAATTAGTTTTAGACAAAGAGTGTGAATTATTTCTAAATAAAACATTCAGATTCTTTAAAGGGTAAATTAAACTTTTTTTTTTCCCAATAGTATTTAAAATGTAAAGAGAGACACTATATTAATTTCAGTTCATATGTGTGTGCTATGATTATGAATTTAATACACATGGAAGTGAGAATCCAAGAGCCAAAGCAAAAAACTAATGAATTTAAAGCATGGAAGTGTAAATCTTGTAAATGATGAATTCAACTTCCAAACATTAAGATTCTTGGAATTGACTGTAATATTTAAAAAGGAACAGAACATTGCTAAACATTCAAAATCTTGTAACTGAATGTAATATTAAAAAAGAAAAAGATTGTTTCTTATATAAATTAAGATTACTAAATTTATTTTTATTTTGGAGTTTACAGTTTTAACAATACCACTTTACATAGACAATACACATAATCATAATTGATGACTTGACAGATGACATGAAAGACACATATCCTAATATTGTGCTATCATTCAATTTTAATACTATTTAGATAGATTTAGATAGATGCCACAATTGTTCGAATACAATCATCAATTCACTTCAACTTCACCATAAATCAATCCCAATTCCTTATCCTCAATCAATATCAACTACACACATACCAACCTCTAATTTTGCCATGATTAATAACTCTATGACTAGGTTTCAGATCAATTTGAAACTTGCAATAAGTTAAGGATAAAGAGTACCTACCTCAAATTCAAGCTCTTAGACTCAGTTTAAGGCCTAATTGGGCAACTTTGGGGTCGGGTTCGAGTCTCATCTTCTTCTTATCTTCATGCAGTTGCCCTATTGCTTTGCTACATTAGTCAGTCCTCCTTTTCCTCACCTTGCTACTGCTCCTTTTCTTCTTCCTCTCCTCCATTTTGCTCTTGCCTTCTCGGTTTTGCCTCACTCTCTTACTTTTTCTAACTGGTGGGAAGGTTGGTGTGGTTTAGGAGTTGACAAATGGCCTTGAAGGTGAGAAAATCTCTAGTGATTTTAGCCTTGTGGATTTATGGCCTGGCTAATGGGAAGGAGGGGAAAAAACGCATGATGCATTACCCCTTTTTAATCCCAGTTTTCCTTTTTTTTGCAAGACTAAATGGGTTCGCCCAAATACACTAAGCTCAATTGATTCCTACCCTGAATAACCAAGCCAACTTTGCTTACGTCATGTAGTCACAGACCAAGCTAATTTAACCAAACTCACTAATTTCACTTAATCATGCAATAAATCAAAAAAATTCTAAAAATTAACTCAAACAATTTAACAGACTTAATTAACACACAAAGTTTACCCTAATACAGATAATTTAATAAAATACAGTGATTAAAATTCTTAATCCAAGTAGTTAGCTAGAACTCAAAATTCCACGATTATTATAATAATGCTAATTCTCATTAAATATTCATTCAATTGCCCTCCATATAATACGAGTACTTGCCAAATATAATGTGAATAATCACCAAACATAACACTGCTGCTCACTAAATCTAATTCAATTGTCCACCATATATAATGCTAATACTCACTAATGTAATGTGAATGCTCATCAAACATAATACGAATGCTCACCACCTATAATATATATTAATACTATCCAAAAGATAATGTTTCCGACACTCAACTAAATGTAAACCTTGAGAAACTTGTGCTACCATATAAGGATTACCTGTAAAACAATTCTCAAAGAGAGGGGGTTTCTCCTCTTTAACAGTTTCCGACACTCAACTTAGGGAGAATTTTTTAGGATAGAGTAGTAAGCACAATGTAACTTGTGAAGGTCTAATTGACCCACCTTTGATCATGAATTCATGACCATGGCTTGTTTATATAGAGGTTTTAGAATAGTTCTCTTAGAGAAATTTAACTAGGATTCTATGTCTTGTGGATATAGATTACTTTCTAGTTTTATTCAGGCTAAAAGATCTTTATCGGTTCCTTGTGTGCTTAGGAGATCTTAGCTAGGCTTTTTCTTCCCTAACAAGCCATGTACATTGAAAACATATAGTTCTCTTGAGGGATGTTAGATTTTGATTCAATTATGCTCAAAGGATACCTAGGCTTTTTTAGGGTTAATTTTTTGTACCCTTCATTGATCTTGTCTTATTTCCTAAAGAGATTTATCAAACATTTTTCCAATGGAATTTTTTCCAAATTTTAGGAAATTTTTCTTTAACCAGATTTCAAATCTCTTACTTTGAAATTCCAAATTTTTAGCTAATTTTGTTTCTTATTCCCCAATGAATTATTTCAGCATCTACTCAAGGTAGCTTAGCCTACCTTAATTGAGTGTCTTTGCGCCTTCTCTTTGATTCTCATGTCAGCAACAATGGTTGGCTCAGTTTTCAGAGTTTTATTATTTTAATGTGGTGTTTATTGGGGTCTTTCCCTCTAATCTATTTATGGTTTTTTACCCTAATCTCAGTTACAAATTCAACCTTTTCAAGTCCAATTTCTTCAAGGAATCTCTTAACCATTTATGGCTTCTCAAATAGGTGTTTGTTAATTCTAGTTTTCAATCTTTACAAAGCTTTTAAAGCCTTTTTCAATCTCTTTATTCTCCTTATACCATCTCTACACATCAATAGCTCATAACAATAGGGACTGAAGGTCTACCCGTACTAGTGTAGGGCATACTTCTCATTCCTCCACAACCTTGCAGGAGAATGTTAATAAATTCTTCTAGATCAATTCCGTCAACAACCTATGTCTCTTTCGCTTTGCTAGAGAAGACAATGTTTACAACCACTTGTTAGTGTCCATGGGTGACTCGCCCTATTTCTGGGCCCTATATGCCCAAATTATTTGGGGTATTTTTCTACCATCTATTTTCTCTTTTGAAGGGGAAATGTTTGATAACAATATGGAGCATCTTGTTAATGGCCCATAATAATTGCTAAAGAAAGGGTTGATGGTCCCGTTGGGATAGGTGACCCTTGCATGTACCAAGATCCTCTAAGATTTTTAGGGGTTTTGTTAACGTTCCACCCCTTTCTCCCACATATCCTTCTCCTCCTCATCCTTTTCACTTGTCACTACACCTTTTCCCATATCTATTTCTCTATAGATTTCTATTGCTCTGAATGAGACGGGTCCTTTGTGGTTCTTATGGGAAAATGCTTCAATGGGATGGTAGTGGATAGGGGTTTTGTCTTCACCAGACATTTGAAAAAGGAACCAGCAAGGCTGCTACTAGTGAACATAATGAGGATTATGACTCCTACATTATGACATTCTCTGTTGGCTCTCTGTTGGATGAAGACGCTCGATCTTTCTCTATCCCTCCCTGGCTCCTCTAGCCCTAGCTGATCCGCTTCAAGGTGGAAGACTTGGAAGAGACTAAAGAGAAAATCAAGAGGCTCCCGTTAGAGGTAAACGACAGGAAAAAAGAGGCAAACGAGAGGAGAAAAGAAGAAGGAAAGAGGAGGACTATAGAGAGAATTTCATCACAACTCCAGAGAGAACGAGAAGAATGAGAAAGAGAATGGAGCCTACTTTAAACAAAATTAGCACCAAACCAAGAAGATCTTCCTTCGTTGCAATGTGACTCTTAGCAGATGTGTGCTCAGATAGTTCAGGTCCTATGTGGTACATCAAGTCCCTCTCAGGACCTTAAAAGAGTATGAATACCAGAGGCTCTTTGATTGCTATGGGTCTTAATATTCTTCTTTTTCTTCTCTTTTTTTTCCATCTTCTCACCTCGTGTACTTTAAAGTTTGCTCTCCTCATACTATAGATCTTAATAAATTTTGTAAATGTAACAAAATTCAAGCCATTAATGGGAAGTTGTTATTTTTGCTTTAGTGTGTGCATCTTATGTTGGTCTCTTTCTTCTCTATTGTTGGTAACTTTTTCCTTTTGTCCCAATCTTAAGTTACAACAGCAACCTTTTAGGTTCTTACTATATGAACATAAGATGTAAGGATCTTCCCATTCAGGAGCTAATGCAGTTCATAATTTTGTATAAAAATGTTAGGGTTTCTTTCATTGTCGCAGTGGCTTTGTAAACCTATAGTGTATTCAAACATGAGAATTTTTGATTAAAGCCTACATGTGGTTTTACCCATTTTCAACTTCTCTTACTTTCTTAAAATGAGATTTTTACCCATACATGCTCCTCAGCTTTGAACCAACGCTAAAACATTTTGCCATCTTATCCAATAAGAAAGATTAATTGACAAATCTTGTCATTTTGCTCAGGGATTTGTATTATGAGTTGTATTCATTTGATAGAGCTTTGTGAATTTAAATCTCGCGTGTCTTTTTAAACAGGATTTTAATGCGCTTCTCAAGTCTTCAGTCAATTAGATGATATTTTCGTTATCAATTTCATGGTTGGATTCCTAGACTCAATCTTAGGAATTTTGCTCCTCTTAAGTCTTAATTCAGCCTTAAGTGAATCTAACAATCTGTCTTATGAGTTTTTCCTACTTTTCCATGTAATTATCTTATTCACACTTATATTAAATGATTCATAATAAGGGAATGTAATACTTTATTAATTTTACTGGAGTATAAATTATTAGTCCTAGGGAGATATAGAACTCTTACACTAGTTATAGAATTTGGCTAGTGCTTTTATGAAAATGGAGACATCTTGTAGTGGAAATTTATGTATAGTAGCGTCTGAGATTATGTACATGCCAAGTATTTGAAATCTTTTTGTCCCCTAGTATGAGAAGTTATACTTGGAAATACATCCTCTTTGACATTGTATGGTCCTTATACACTCATATTGATTTTACCAACTTATATAGGTGGTAGGGCTTCTACACTATATATAAGCATGAAGGTTGCGTGAGCTACTGAAGTCTTGACAGTCGTCCCTTAAGACCATACAATCTGAGATAGCTCATCTACCTAATTTCCTTTGGCATCCTCATTTTTCTTCCTAAAGGCCTAGATTATCTTCTTATTCATAGCTTTTGTCTGGCCATTAGCCAAAAGCCTTGCAATTAAAGTGTTGTGGAGGAAATTTCTAAGTATTTGCAGCATTCCTTCACCTTTGTCCTAATGAATTACCTTTTGTTATCCACAATGATGGATCTAGAAAGTCCATATCTTGTGATCATTTCTTTCCACAGAAAGCTTATGAGTTTTTGTTTTATAATAGTTGTCATTGGCTCAGTTTCTACCGACTTTATAGATTAGTCTACTCCTACCAATAGATGCTTTCTTTGTGTTACATTTTAAACCGTAAGTGCACGGCGCAGCTATAGCTAGCAACCGGCAAGTAGTGGTCGAATCCACAAGGAGCTTGCTTTTAACTATTGGAACTAATTCCTCTACTCAATCTAGGCTAATCAATGTCATAGATTGAAAGATTAACTAATGATAGGAACAACATCTAGGAGTTCGAATAAGATAGCAGAATGATAAACACTCAGGTTGGAATTAACAACACGATATGACAGTGAATCAGTTACTAACCCCATAAAAAACAAACCTGAATATGCATCATAAGTGGAATGATTGTCAATTAAGTCCATCTCCTCCCTCTCTCAAGGGTTGAAGACTAATTCTAGAACCAAAATTGCTTATTTTTATGGGATTAAAGGTTAGAGAATTATAAGGTCTACAATCTCGAATCCCAATTAGAACCTTAATTATTTTCATATTAAAATTCTAATAGTCTACTAAGTCACACTAGGTAAAAGTTTCGTCTCTCAATGCTCTTCCAAACCTCAATAACAATAGATGAGACTCTCTCGAGCATTTCATCGTGCGCATAGTAGAAAACATTAACACAAATAAGGGAGAAGTAAGGGTTAGGGTTAATTCTTGATTCAACTACACATATTCGGTGTTAATGCCAGCCTAATTTGGGAGATTAGCCACACATCATCATTGAAACAACCAAATCAATTGAGGAAAGCAGAAACATGAATCGCATAGAAACCTAGAACAGCAATAAAAAGTGGAGAGAGAATCAAGCCACTCACTTCAATTAATCCTTAAGTAAATATAGATCGGTTATCCAAGTAGTGAATTCAATACAAAAGATGAAAGTCCAAAATGCAGACGAAAACCTAAAAATCGCCTAAAAGAGAGTATGTGAAGAGGAAACTAAATAATGCTCAAAACAACTCTGAGGAAATTTTAAGTCACCCAGGCGGAAAAGAGTGGCACAGTCGTGCCACTAGGCACAGACTGATCGTGCCACATCGCTGGCACAACCAGCCACAGACCAACACGTGGGACGGCTGTGCCATGTGGTACAGTGTGACCGTGCCACATCGCTGGCCGTGCTGCGTGTTGATCTGACATGGCACGGTCAGTGTTTATCGGCATAAGGCTTCCGTGCAACGCCGAGCAACTTCTTCTGTGACTTTAAACTCGCCTCTTTGACACTCCTTTCTATGAATTATCATCAATCCTTTCATTCCTTTAGTAAAACTCCTGAAAATACGAAAAGATATTAAATGAGCTA
The DNA here is from genome assembly GCA_029747015.1 of Carnegiea gigantea. Lineage (NCBI taxonomy): Eukaryota > Viridiplantae > Streptophyta > Magnoliopsida > Caryophyllales > Cactaceae > Carnegiea > Carnegiea gigantea. The sequence goes on along the minus strand of JAKOGI010001813.1, from coordinate 159,504 downwards.
AATATATATTAAAGGAGGCCGGTATGACCCTTTCTCAACAAGATAGAACATGAAAACACAGAGAAAAAGGGTTAAATCAAGGCTAAAATAAGGTCCAAATTAGGTTTATCAACTCCCCCATGCTTATCTCTTGTTTCTTCCGAAGCAAGACTAGTTCATGAAATACCAAAGAGGAAGATAAACCTCTATCCACGCTCCTCCTCAGGTAAGAGATGGATAATCAACAAACCAAGATAAACTATGTATTAAAGGTGGCTAAGTTGAAGTGTGAAGCATTCTAAATAAGACTCATGCACTGCCATTCATAAATCACCCTACCTAAATACAACACATCAATCACCCCAATATCGAAGCATGCAATGAGACAAGACCTTCCTTAATAAATGATGAGTAAGCAGGATTGGTAGAACCTCACTTTGGGACAAAGTGAAACACTCCTCTTGATGTATCTAGAATAGGCAGTAGGGATACACTCGATACTCTTTGCAATCAAGCAGCTACCATAGGCTTGGTAGAGTTCTCAATCCTCCACCATGTGATGTAAAATACAATATGCCAATCATGAGGACTTATACAGAGGATGTAATGGGGCCAAGGTTAAGGGTGAGGAGTGGAACAAGTTTGAGAAAAGTGGAGCTAACAGTCAAGGCACTAGGGAGCAAAAAACAACTTCCACAACTATTATCAAAACAACAACTTCGCACTACAATTGAAAATCAAGCAACAAACCCTGCAAACACTCAAGGGAGGAATTCAACACTCTTATTGCCAAAGCCCCATGCCAATCATTTTATTCACAACTTCTCTATTTCTTTCTTTTTCTTCTTTTTTTTTCCTCTTTTCTTTTTTTTTGACATTTTTCCTTATTTTCTTTGAGAAGCAAAAATAAGATACATATGAATGGCGCTAGAAAGCAAAATCACATTGCGATTCCTCCTAAGCGAGCCACCAATAAGGTACCCAAATGTGAACCAACCTCCAAAGCAAATCCCAACTCAAAATGGAAGTGTTGCTCCCCTAGACCTTGACAAGGGTATAGAAAGTATGCATAGGCTAAGTGTTTAGTGCGTAAGGTGTAACAACAAAGATAAAGGGAAGGGCACAAAGGGCTAGCAAGGGGATAGTACACATCAATGGGTGGCTTTTTGGCTTGTGTGGCTAAATGGAACAAAAATAGCCTCAATCATATTAACATATGCACATACTAAATGCGATTTCATAGAGAACAAGACCAAGTTCTATAGATGCAATCTTAGATGAGTCACACATGAAAGGAAGCACGAGACTATATACAATAAATAGTCATTAGGCTCAAAGCCTCACAGATAAGTCTACCACAGTCAAACAACTTACTTCAAGGTATGTCCCACTTATCAAGGTCATTAAGCCAAACGACATGAATCTCAAGGGCAATACGACATATAACATAGGGCAGGGGAACTACAGATGGCAATTTTAAACGCAATTTTATAAAAATTCACACCATAACAAGCCACACTTCAACATACAACTCAACCTGATCGATCAATCATCACCCCTTGTATGCTCTTCATAAGAGGGGTTTTCGCAACTTTTATTCAAATTTTTTTTTCAAAAGCAATCAATCTAACTAGTAAAGCAATAAAAGATATAAAGAATAATGATGAAAACGGTAAGAAGTAGTACCTAGAAAACCTAGGGATGCTTAACTCGATCACTTCTCCTTTTGAGATGCAAAGTCTAACCTATATACTCTAAACTGCAAGCTCTGTTAAAGGAAAAATGCAAAGATAACCTAGTAAAACTACATGAAATCCTATCTATATGATGCAAATGCAAGTGATGTCATTCAACCTGCACCCCAAAATCCATAATTCTACCCAAAGAGCTACAAGCTTACACCCCATGCTTGAGACTTTCATTGTCCTCAATGAAAAGGACATAGAAAGGTTAAGGGAAGGGTATGACCACTAGCACCTAGGGGAAAAGGGTGGGCATGGGGAAGAAAGACACACTTTTTTTTTTCAAAAGCAATTAAATTCTTGGGTTACCTCCTAAGAAGCACTTGTTTAAGGTCCTTACCTTGACCCTTACCTCCAAATGATGAACGACAGCGACACTGGAGGTGGACTAGGGGAGGTGTGAAAATGTGGAGTAGAATCCACTACGTCCCCAGTACAAGTAGAAGTGAGCCCAAAATAGGTTAGGAGTAACGGAAGAAGATCAGAAAGGACGACAGGCCTCTGACGGGGGCTCTCATCTACATCAAGCATTGCAGCCACCGTAATAGCTATGGGAGGAACATAATGTGTAGGAGCCTTAGGAGGTGGGAGGGTAGCAGGCACCGAAGATGGTGTGGGTGGAGGGAAATAGAAATCCACACTCTCCCCATAAAACCGAAAAGATATAGTGCTAGCCTACAAGTTGATTACTGCCCCAGCAGTAGCTAGAAACAATCGCCCCAAAATAATAGGCATCTGGGAGCTCTCATCGATGTCCATGATGATAAAATCGCAAGGGGTAATGAACTGACCCACCTGAACTAGAACATCCTCTAGAATACCTACAGATTGCCTGGTGGAGCAATTTGCTAGCTGAACGATCAAACTATTGGGCTGCAGGGTCCACAACTGAAGCCTATAGAGAGAGAGAGAGAGAGAGAGAGAGAGAGAGAGAGGCATCATACTCACACTATCCCCCAGGTCACAAAGAGCTCTCTCAATCTGCATATCCCCTATAGCGCAGGGGATGGAAAAACTGCCTGGGTCCTGCAGCTTGGATGGTGGCTGACTCTGCAGGATTGTGCTGCACACCTCTCTAATGGGAACTACTGAATCTCTCCCAAGCTCAACTTTCTTAGACAGAAGCTCTCTCAAAAATTATAGGTAGGATGGTGCTTTCTTGAGAGCTTCTAAGAAAGAAGTATCAGCATAAATCCGTTTCAGCACATCCAAGAATCTAGTAATTTGGGTCAAGCTGAATTAGCTTGGCCTAGGCTACCCTCTGAGGGTATGGTACTGGCAGTTGATAGGGGAGAACGGGAGGTATAGAACTAACTATCACAACAGAGCTCAAACTCTCCTCTTCCTTCGCCTCATTAGTTCATGCAGAATCAGGAACTGAAACTGTCTCCTGGATGACCATCACCGGGCTCTCCTCTAACCCCTCTCCCATTATAGAGATAGCATTGATATGTCCTATGGGGTTGGTCTCAGCTTGACCTGGTAAGTGCCCCTGAGGCTGAGATAGATGACTAATCTGCTGTGCGATCTAGGCGATCTGGGTATCCATCGCCTTCTGATGGGTTGCCATAGCATCGAACTTGGAAGTCAGCTGATTAATCAATGCATGAAGAGCTTCATTAGTTTTAGTTTGAGTCACTATAAACTGCTCCATAAGACTTTCTAAGCTTAATTTGGGTTGTGGATGTGATGGTTATAGGGTGTAGGAGGCTCCATACAGGAACCCAAGTGGCTATACAGCATTTTGGGGCTAAGGCTTAGGGTTCCTATAGGAGGGTTTGGAGTAGCTTTTCTATCCCGAACTATGAGCATTGGGGTAAGGATTGCCCTGCAGTAGGAGGTTGAAGCTGTGCACAGCATTGGCGTGCTCAATGGTAGAGGAACCATTATAGCACTCAACGAAGTTATGCCCCTGCACACCACAGGTCTCGCAGATGGCGCAGATCCCAACGGATGACCCTAAAGGACCTCGTGGAGTAGGAAAAATGCCCGCTATGTCAAGCCTCTATGTCAGTGCATCCACCCTGCTGGCTAGGAGTGTCATGGCTTGTACTTTATACTTGCCATCGTTCCTCCTCGGGATGGCTCTTTTGCTTGACCAGTGGTACTTATTGGAAGCCATCTTTTCCACCAAAGCCTTTGCTGCCTCAATGGACTTTCCCATCAGAGCTCCTCCTGTAGTAGCATCGACTGAGATCTTTACTAACTGTTCTTCTCCATTGTAGAATGTCTGGACTAGTAGCCAGTCAGGGACACCATGATGAGGGCACTGCCTCTGAAGGTCGTTACACCTCTCCCATGCCTCGTACAAGGACTCCCCATCTCTCTGATTAAAGAAGGTGATGTCAGTCCTCAGCGTTGCAGTTTTTCTAGGCGGGAAGTATTTGCTGAGGAATGCTTTCGAAAGGACCTTCCAGGTAGTGAATGAGTTAGACTCCTCATTTTGCAGCCAGTTATTGTCTCTATCCCTCAGTGAGAAGGGGAAAAGTCGTACCCAAATTGCATCAGTGGACACCTTATTGAGTTTGATGGTGTCGGATTTCGCAAGGAATTTACGAAGATGTGCATTGGAGTTGTCCGTGGGATGTCCACCAAACTGGTCCTGCTTGACGAATGTGATGAGCGCAGGGCTGAACTTGAAGTTGTTAGCCTCCACCGCAGGGTAACAATGGATGATGTAATGCCCGATGCCTGAGGTAGGGCATAGTCCCACAGCACCCTATTATCTTCCTGGGCCATTGCCACCTCTGCTTTCTTTCTTCTTCTGGCTTCTCCACGTTGTTGACGTGCAGTTGCTTCAATTTCACGATTGATGGGGACAAGGTTTTGACTTCCTTGACTCCTCATGCGCATACAAAGCAAACACTATACCCAGCATAAATGGTATCAAGCAAAAATAAAAAAGAATTAAACTACAAAAAGAAAAATAAAAACCTAGTCTAGAGTATTTAAATTGGTTCTAATATTGAAAGGAATAAGCTCTCCGGCAACAGCACCAAAAATTTGTTATGTTTTAAACCGTAGGCGCATGGTGTAGCTATAACTAGCAACCAACAAGTACGCGTCGAATCCACAAGGAGCTTGCTTTCAACTACTAGAACTAATTACTCTACTCAATCTAGGCTAATCAATGTCGGAGATTAATGATAGGAACAATAATTAGGAGTTCAAATAAGATAGCACAATGGTAAACACCCAGGTTGAAATTAACAGCACGAATATGATAGTGAATCAGTTACTAACCCTGTCAAACAAACCCGAGTATGCAGCATGAATGAAATGATTGTCAATTAAGTCCATCTCCTCCCTTTCTCAAGGGTCAAAAACTAATCTTAGAACCAAAATCGCCTATTTTCATGGGATTAAAGGTTAGAGGATTATAAGGTCTACAATCTCGAATCCCAACTAGAACCTTAATTATTTTCATATAAAATCCTAATTGTCTACTAAGTCATGCTAGTTAAAGGTTTCGTCTTTCAACGCTCCCCCAAACCTCAATAACAATAGATGAATGCCCTCTCGAGCATTTCATCGTGCGCATAGTAGAAAACATTAACACAAACAAGGGGGAAGTAAAGGTTGGGGCTAATTCTTGATTCAACTACACATATTCAACGTTAATCCCAACCTGAGTTGGGAGATTAGCCACACATCATGATTGAAACAAACAAATCAATTGAGGGAAGGAGAAACATGAATCGCATAGAAACCTAGAACAGCACTAAAAAGTAGAGAGAGAATCAAGCCACTCACATTAATTAATCCTCAAGTAATATAGATCGGTTGTCCAAGTAGCGAATTCAATATAATAGATGAAAGTCCAAAATGCGGATGAAAACCTAAAAATCGTCTAAAAGAGAGTATTTGAAGAGAAAACTGAATAATGCTCAAAACAACCGCTGAGGAAATTTTAAGGTGCATAAGCGAAAAAGGGTGGCACGGTCATGCCTCTAGGTATGGGCTGACCATGCCACATCACTGGCACAACCGGCCACAGACCAACACATGGCAAGGCCATGCCATGTGGCACGGTGCAACTGTGCCACATCGTTGGCCGTGCTGCGTGTTGATCTGACGTGGCACGGTCAGTGTTTACTGGCATGAGGCTTTCGTGCAATGTCGAACAACTTCTTCCGTGACTTTAAACTCACCTCTTTGGCGCTCCTTTCTGCTAATTATCATCAATCCTTTCATTCCTTCAGTAGAACTCCTGAAAATACAAAAAGATGTTAAATGAGAGAAATAGATATTAAAGGAGGCTAATATGACCCTTTCTCAACAAGATCGAACATGAAAGCAGAGAGAAAAAGGGGTCAAATTGGGGCTAAAATAAGGTCCAAATTAGGTTTATCACTTTGTCCTATGGCTTGAGTAGAAAGGCCTAAGATATATATTCACACCTAATAAAGGGGATAGGCTCTATAATTGCAGAGAGATTAGTGTTGAGTATATGTATTTTGGGGGAGTAGAATTGGCACATGTTACATTGTCTAACATAATTTAGTACATCTATGAGTAATGTATGCTAATAGAATCTTGCACTTAATACTTTTCATGCTAACACTCTACCCAATATATGTGATCCACGATCTCCATCGTAGATTTCTTCAAGGATATAATATGCTCTTTCCTTGGTCACATAGTTCATTAGGGTTCTTATATACCCTTTTTTGCACAGTTCTCCTTAAAATAGGCAGTACAATGTTGCCTTTCTTCTCAACTTTCCAGCTTTCTTTAGATTACCTAGGAGCTTTCCACTCTTTAAATAATCTATGATTAGTGTCATCCTGGAGAAATCTATATCTGTCATATGCACTTCTTTTGGGTATATACTTTTGTGCCTCATTACTTCCCAAAAGATTGATCTTGCTGAGTCAGGTTGTGCTAAACTTGCTATCTTACTTAGTGCATCTACTTGGTGATTGCCTGATCTTGCTATCTAGGTATCTTAAATTGTAGGAAGTCTTTGATGGATTTTTTAACCTTAGCCAGGTATCTAACTATACGGTTTCCTCTATCTTCAAACTCTCCTTTGATTTGATGACCACCAATTGTAAGTCACTAAAAATCCTGGCATTTTTTGCATCTAGGTTCTTGTATATCTCCAATTATGCTATGATGGCTTCGTATTCTGCCTTATTGTTGGTGGCTGAGAATGTAAATCCTAGGGCATACCCTTATCTCTTTGCTTGTCGAGTGATTAGGATTAATCCAGCCCTAATCTATTCGACGTGGAGGATCTATTATATAGACCGTCCATCGGTGAGGTTTGGCTCTAAGCTTTTATCCTTGGACCTACACTTTGCAAAAAAATTTGATAGGGCTTGCGCTTCTATCGTTGTCCTATCTTATACTCTATGCCGAACCTTGATAGCTCCATTACCCGGAGTAACAACCTCTATGAACAATCACACTTCTACATTATCTTCTTTAGTGGCTAATCTATTAAGCTCTTAACTAGTTGTGCCTCAAATTAGGACCTTTACTTTTCCTGTCGTTGTAATTAAGGCTATAACTAGTTTTTCTTTATTTGGATAACTAAGCTCTGAACTCGTAAGGACATGGCTAACCAAGTATATACGAACCTATTTTTTGTTTTTTTCCCGTCGCAAAGACCACACTTACAACCTCTTCTGATATTGATAGGTACTTATAGAGATCCCCTCTAAGGATAGGGCCATTTGAGTTTCTTAAAAGCTTCCTTTGCTTTTTCAGGCTGTTTAAAATCTTTAATTGACCTTAGACACTTGGAGAATAGGGGGCACTTTTGTGCAGAGTTATAAACAAATCATCCCATGGTTGTCATGCAACTGGTTAGTTTCTAAACCTCCTTTATGGTTCTAGGGCTTGACATGTTTGGAACTACCTTTATTTTTTAAGGATTTACTTCCATACCTCTTTTATTGATCATTAGCCCAAACCACAAAGGCACATTTTTAGGATTTAGCATCTTAGAAAACCTTTTTATAGCATTAGAAGTCTCTTTCATATCTAGAAGACATTGATCTAAAATATTAGACTTAACAACCATATTATCGATATGCACCTCCATGTTTTAGCTAATTTGTCCTTGAAAGAGCTTGTTGACAAACTTTTGATACATAACATTGGAATTCTTTAGTCTAAATAGTATGGTCCCATAACAATATAGCCCCTGGTGTGTGAGGAAGGTTTTATGCTCTAGGAGCTTGTTCCCACAAGGGTATTTGGTGAAAGCCACAGTAGGCATCTATGAATATTAGGTAGCCATGACCACTAGTTGAATCCACCAATTAATTATTCTTCATAAGTGAGAAGCAATATTTAGGACAAGGCTTATGTAGGGTTTTGTAACTGACACGCATCCTGAATCATTTGACTTCTTTACTATCACTACATTTTCCAGCCAATTAGGATAATTGCATTCTTTGATGAATCATTCAGCTAATAACTTTTGCAGTTCTTCTGAGACTGAATGATTTCTATAAGGGGCAACGTGTCTCCTTTTCTCTACACAAGTTTTGCCTAAGGATTTATAGAAAAGTTGTAAACCATAATCTCAGGATCTATTCTCGGCATCTCCTATGCTGCATAGGCAAACACATCTACATATTGCCTTAGTAAGGATATCAATGCTTCTTGGAAGGCAGGTTCCAGGTTTGTGCTAATTTGCCCTATCTTGAACTGATCTTAGGCCAGTGATACCTCTTACAACTGACTCTTGGGCTTTGGCCTAGGGTTGTTACCATCTCTAGGGCCAAGTTTAGGCGCATTAACCTTTGACTGCTTCTGCGCTTTTCTTTTGTTGGTCTTTGTCATCTCCCACTGTATATTGGGAATATGAGAGTGTGGCATTCAGAATAGCTATATAACACTTATTTAACACTCTTCTGATCTCCCTCAGTCCTTTTTACAAAGCCATTATCTACTAGGTATTGCATATCCAGGTTGTACATTGAAAGTGTTGTTTTCATAGAGTTTAGGAGCAGTCTTCACAACAATTATATTGTAGGCAAAAGGCACATCCATGATAATGTAATCCATGACCTAGCGGGTCTTGCCCTTCTGGGCTCCCACATTGGTAGGTAGTTATCATCCCCTTTGGGATTATGGTACGTGAAACCCATGATGGAAAACAAAGTTGGGGACATATCTTTCTCTTGTAAGACAATCTTGGTAAATCAATCATAAAACATGACAGTTGTAGAACTTCCAGCATCTACTAGTACCCTACTAATCTCATAGTTTGCTACTGTTAACTTAATAACCAGTGGATCATCATATGATTGAGATGCATCTAGCTCCTTCAAAGACCATCTTGGGAAGATAATTCACATATACATGGTTTACTCTTGGAGTTGCCTGATCTAGAGTTCTCACATGACACTTCCAGGCCGTGTTTGATAGCTTAGCCAAGAGTGGTCCCCTTGATGAGCAATATGTTGCCTTCAAGGGGTGTGACTTGAAAGTCATCTTATGTTGAACTTATCTCATCATGATGTCTTCTTATGTTTTTTAAGGCCTATTTTTAGAGTACTTGTTTAGTTTTCCCTTATTGGCGAATACATTGAGCAGTTTCTCCAGATTCCAATGGTATTCTATGTCATGCACATAGTCCTTATGAAACGCTTACTATTTATTCTTACTCTTGGGCCTCTACTTGGAACCTTGGGATTATCATTTGTACCCAACCCCTAATTTCCATCAGAATCTCATTCCTTGAGGTATTAAAGAGAGATTTTGTCATAAAGGCTCTGTCTTTCTTCTTTTTTGGTTATGCTAAATAGGCCTTTTTCATCCCTTTTAGAGTCCTATGTGGGAGTTCTATACTTCCAATCTCTCTGATGATTATCTCTACCTGTATGTACCTCTCTACTATCCTTAGGGCCTCTTCTAGGGTGGCAAGACATTCCATGATGAAACTTTCATATAGGCCTTTGTGCCTAACCCTAGTGGTAAAGGAAGCAATGGCCACATATTCAACCTAGGTCTCTTGGTCTCTTTGAGCCAGCTTCATTAGTTCTATAGCTAATTTTGGTGCCCTTCTACTTTCAATAAAGTGACTTTTGAAACTAGTGGAAAGATCTCTGATGATTTAATTGGTCTTGGGTAGCCTAGTAAACCACACTTGTGCTGCTCCCTTTAGGGTAGCAAGGAAATATATGCATATCATAGCTTTTAAGGGAGATGGCTGCAGATGGATTTGAGTTAAATAACCATGAAAATGCTTTTGAGGGTCAATAATCCTGAAACTTCCTTATTTTTAGCACTTTGATCTCCTCTAAGAGCTTAACCTCTTAGATCTCATTATGAAAGGGCATCCTGACCGATGAGTGACTCATTAATAGAGCATCTTGATTAAATGTCTTCTTAGTGTTTTCTCTAGACCATTGTTGGATGATACAACTTTGATAGAGCTTGAGCTCTATTAACGTGAATTTTCTTCATAGTCTTCTTCTTGATGAAACCTACCTTGACTAGGCCTCTTCTGCAAGGATTTCTCTTGCTTAGTCTTTTTGTAGTTCAGGTTTCTCTAAATTGTGCATCTCTCTCCAGTATCTAAGAGGTTTGTTCTTAGAATCCTCTTCCTCTGAATTGTCTCGGAAAATCTCCTTTCAAATCCTGCTTGCCCACAGAGGTTAAATAGGAAAAATTTATCAGTCAAGCCCAAAGATTAGTCATGTATTTATATGACTTAAGATAACTTGTAAAATTATTGAAGACCATATTAATATCAAATTGTGAAAACATTTTCTTCTCCTAACTAATGAGTTTCTAATTTTAACTAAATAACTAGTAAACACTAGAAATATGAAGTCAGATTGCCTTTTATATACCTAATGCCAAATTTAAAATTGATTGTTATTCATTTGAAAAAGTACCCTTAAAGTACCCAAATTTAAAGTTCGAGAATTTTTATTTAAAAAAATAATTTGACGGCTGAAGGCGTAAAAAAAGCCTTTTTTAAAGTAGCAATATTTGTTTACTCTTAAGATAGTTAAGATATAAGAGGAGGAAAAAACAGTTGCTGTGTATTTACCAACTATTTAACAAAAATAGGCACTAACATTAAATTTTAATCCATCTTCACCCACTAATACACTCCAAAGTTTAACTAAAAAAATAAAAAATTAGAATAGTACTTGAGATGACTGTAGTATAGTTTTATAAGGTTTAGGCTATAGATTATTGAATTATAAAGTCTAAAAGCATTTTCTAATGTATTTAGATTTTCTTCAAACAAAGAAGTCTTTAAAGAATTTTAAAAAGGGAGGAAGGAACAACAATGTATATGCCCTAGAGATGAACAAATCCAGAGAGAGGTGGGGGAGGGGAAGGCAAAGAATAGAGGAACCAAAATGGACGAAAAGAAGACTACTAATAAATTACATTTGAGGATTCAAGCCTATGACCTCAAGCTACTCCTCCTTCGACCGATATCATTTCCGCTAAAGCCTATTATACAAATAAATCTGTTCAAACTCTACATTAAGCATGGGTAGAACCATGGTCCCCTCCGCCGGAGTCTTCCCTTGGTTTCACCCCTGGTTACCCATATCATATTTTTAACAGACAATCTCTTAGAGACAGCTTTCCTTGACTTCTTTTGAGAAGCCAAGAAATATTCTAACTTTTTCATCATAACGGATATAACTTTGCTGACTTTTAGGGTTATCAACTACTCCACTATCTTTGGAGCCCTCCCTACTTGTTTTAAGGCATGAATGTATGTAAAGACAGATGTGTTCCAAAGGGAGTTGTATCCTCTTGGTTTGGGCTTCCCCATGATAAAACTTCTTTCCAAGAGGTATGTGCATTGAGATCCTAATTGATAGGATTCTAGTTCTTAGGGACGACAATGCCTTTTTCCCTTTTTATCATCCCTAGATGACATCTTTCTCAATTATACGTAACTACAGACGACGCCAAATATTTCAGCACTGCACAAAGTTTCTATGATCCATATGGGAACATCAAGGAACATATGTCTCTGTCTAAGGTTTACCGATAAAACAACTCTTAAAAAGAGGGGGGTTTATTCTCTTTTAGAGCCTCTGACGTTTAAGTTAGTGAGAGTTTTTAATAGAGAAGAGTAAGCATAATGTACCTTACGAAAGCCTAATTGGCCTATCTTTGATCGTGGCCATGGCTTGTTTATATAGGGGTCCAGGGATGGTTCTCTTAGAGGAATTTATCTTTGATTCTGCATCTTTTAGATATAGATTATTTCCTAGGTTTGTTTAGACTCAAATATCTTTATTTATTCATTGTCGATCTGGGAGATCTAGGTTAGATCTTTCCTTTCCTAACAAGCCATGTACATTAGAATCATACTCAAGGCTTAGATTTTATTGAGCTTATGTTCGACATATTGCTAAATTCTGATGGCTTAATTGATCCAACGAATATTTCTATTGGGCCTTTGCAAGGCTATAGCCCAATGCTTTTAGAGCTCTTATCTACTCCAATAAAATAATATGAGTAATGTAGGATCCAAGCAATATAATTGGCAAAGTATTTTAAAGTTGTTGCCAAGTATCTTGGTTCGAATCTCATGTATATCGGCCTTTACCTCTTGTATGCACAAACAAAAAAGGATAATATGAGTGCATGCAATTTATTATTGTTTTTCTTGAGTATTCATCGTAAATCAAATTTTAGTTGAATAAAATATGTCAAAAAGAAGATAAAAAAAACTAAACAAATTATAAGCTCATTCAAAACAAACAAAAATAATAATAAAGTTTATTTTATAAATTTTTTTAAAAAAATTTGTAAAAGTTGTCATCATCAAGTCATTCCTTGGAGTATTAAGTAAATGATTACAACATTATCAACAATAACTCCCAGTGTGGGTCTCGCCTATACGAGATTTGGAGAGATCCAAATGTAAGCAACATTACTTATGCGGGTATTGTCAGCATAGAGGTTGATTCCAATAGACCAATAAAAAATTTGACAAAAATGTTTTGGAGTTAAAAAATCTTTTGATAGAAAGGAAGTAAACTTAACAAAACTAACAACCAGCAACAGTAAGTAAACAAGAAAAGTCCACCCTGTAAATGGATAACACTAAGTTATATAATAACAAGTCTAAATAAGAACAAAGTTACTACTAGCATGCACAAGCAATGGAAACACATGGTAAGTAATAGGCAGAACCACACATCCGCAATTACTATACCCTCGCGATCTATGGGACAGGGGTATAACAACCTATCTCAGATATGCAACCTTAATATAAAACATCTGTAGCCTCCTATCCTGAGCTATGTTCTTTGTCAATCCTGAATTCTTTAAAATCGTTTATAATCACTTCATTCTAACTCTTTCGAGGTCTGTTTGGACCCCTCTTACACTCTGGAAGGGTAATCCTTTCACAGCTTCTCACTGGAATATCTATGTGTCTTCTTTTTACATGACTAAACCATCTAAGTCTAGCCTCTCTCATCTTATCCGCCATAGATGTCACTTCTACTTTATTTCTAATTATTAAATTTCTAATTCTATCCAATCTCGTGTGCCCATACATCTCAAAAATCATCCTCATCTCAGCTACAATCATCCTTTGGGCTTGTGTCTTCTTGATTGACCAAAACTCCACACCATACAATAAAGCTAGTCTAATAATCATACAATAAATTCTCCCCTTCAACCTTAATGGGATCCTCTTATCACATAATACTCCTGCAACATTCTTCCATTTTTGTCATCCTATCTTTATTCGTTTGTTAATATCCTCATCAATATCTCCTTCTTCTTGAATGATTAAGCCTAGATATTTGAACTTTTCAACCCTTGGTATGGGCACACCCCAATGGAGACCTCATCCTCATTACTTCCTTCCCTTCATCGAATTTACATTTTAAATACTCAATTTTTTGACCTACTCAACTTGAAGCCTGTAGTCTCTGGGGTATCTCTCCACCACTCCAACTTGTCCTTAATTCCATCGCTGGACTTATCGATAAGAACAATGTTATCAGCAAAAAGCATACACCATGATATCTCGTCTTGAATCCCTTTTGTGAGCTCATTCACAACAATCTCATAAAGAAAGCAGCTCAATGTTGACCTTGATGGAGTCCAATATTTATATGAAAGTTGTCTGTTTTCCCTCGTAATGTCCTAACTCCCATCCTTCCTCTCTTATACGTATCATTGATAACTCGAATATAAACAATCAACACGTCTTTATTCTCCAAGCACCTCAATAACACTCCCCTAGGCAATCTATCATAAGCTGTCTCTAGCTTGATGAATACCATGTGGAGATTTTTTTTCTATATCCATAGAATTTCATAAGTCTTCTTAAAAGATGGATAGTTTCCGTGATTGACCAACCTGACATAAAGTCAAACTAGTTGTTCAAGACCATCACGGGCATTAAGTAAATGATTAATATAAATGATTAAGTAAATGATTAATGTGTAATAATCATTTATCATCATAGCATTTTCTTTATGAAGTACTAATTGACTTGAATGGAAGAAAGGGGAAAAAAAAGGAGATGAGAAGCTAAAACTGGGAAGAAAAAAAAAATGATGAAACAAACGGTCAATGTAAGGGGGGAAAAAAGAACTTGCAGTCTCAAAGTGGTGAACTATTGACTTGTACGTTGGGTAGCAAAGCTTCTACCAGTGAGCCAGTGTACTATTCACCCACAATCACTATGACATTTGGTCTTTGGGGTGGACTGGCAGTACAAGAATTGTGTAATACTACAAAATTTTTTAAATAACACCAACTTCAATTAACTTCAACCCACTTCATAAACTTTAATTAAAAAAATACCAATTTGAATCCACTTCAACCCACTTTAACCAACTTTAATCCACTATTTTAACCAACTTCTACCTATCATATAAAAAATATACTAACTTCAACCTACTTTAATAAAAAAAATACCCACTTTAATCCACTTTAATCAACTTTACCAATTTTCCAACCCCTAGTTCCCAATGAAAAGAACATGCCCTATGTGCGAAAATTTTGAACTCAACAATTTATGAGTATAGCAACATTACTTTCGTGCTCTATTAGGCCCTCTTCTTTTCATTGGTAAATTCCAATTTATCAATCTCAATCAATTTCAACCCACTTCAATCAATTTCAATCCACTTTAACCAATTTAACTAACTTCAATCCACTTTTCACTATTTTAACGAATGTCTACCCATCATATAAAAATAATTCAACCCACTTCAACCTACTTCAACCTACTTTGACCCCCTTCAAAAGGAAAAAAAATATCCACTTTAATCAATCTTAACCAACTTTACCCATTTACCAACCTATATTTCCCAACGAACAGAACAAACCCTAAGTCAATTGCTTTTCTTATTTTTCATACCCAAAAATAATTGGCCTAGCCCCCATCCCCCCAAAAAAACCCCACACACACACAAAAAAAAGTTTTAGCGTAAATGTTATGGAGTAAAATTTCATATAGATTAGTAGTCTAAGCTGCATGTGATAATATGTTTTAATCAAGACATTAGTCAAGAATTATTTCCAATAACTCTACATTTTCTTAAAATTATTAAAGGATAATAAAAGGATCTACTATCCAAAAAAAAGTAGCAGTCATTACTTTAATTTTTTTAGGATACTACTACATATCTAGTTTCATCAAGCATAGTCACTAAAAAGATGACCTATTGAAACAAACCACACCTTCGTATCTGGATGGTGGATTTTATTCCAATTAGAAGTATAGTTAAGTTTCCCTTTTCTTTTACACACTGCCCTTCTTTGATACCTTTTTTTGCTAAAATGATCCAACTCTCCATGATATAATACCTTTAATTGGACTATTATATCAGTCTTAGAGAAAAAATTTAAAAAATCTAGTCTTATCATGTTGCAAATGAGTGAAGAGTCTCACACGCTAACTTCAAAATGAGAATGACCCTGATATAATTTCAGTAGGCTATTGCCAATTAAGTTTCCTTGTTGAATCTCTCTAACATGTAGTGTCAGAACTTATACTGCATTTAGCTAGGGTAAAGGTGCAATTATAGAATCCATGACAAGCTTGATTGGCGCACTAACATAAGGGGTGTCGAGTGCATGGGAACACCTTGAAAAATCACCAGCAACAAGAGGGTTAACACATAATGTAGCACAGTTGTTACCACTGAAACAAGGTAAATAGTACGGAGACTAGATTGAAGACTAGAAAACAGATTTTGTAAAGCAAGAGTGCATGTGTTCTCTTGATAGTGGTTAGACACCTTAGTTAACACTTCTATTAAATGGGAGCATATGGTGTAGTTTGGAAGGGACTCATGTTTGAGGGATAGTTTAACGTCAACAAGTGAAGAGCTTCATATTTTTTTTGGTCATATTAGAATACTAGTTTTTTACCGTTGCGCTATACGATAGCTATCACTTCTTGCTTGAGAAGCATCAGTATCTTATTATATATGTTGTTGTTGGTGCTATGCTATACTGAGTTCTATGGACTTTAGGGTAACATTTTTTTTTTCTGATTTTATTTTATATGAAGTCACCATAATTGTATGTACTTGAACTTTTGATGTGTAGTCTATCTTTTTTAATCCTGTTAGTCAAGAAGTTTTATATTTTATATTTTTTATTTTAAAATATTATGTGGTTTGACGCTGCGTGATTTTTTTTAAGTTTAAAAGGATCATGATTTTGTGAAATAACCATATTGACAGTGAGAACAAAGGAGCAAACCATAGTATTTTTAGTAATTCAATGTTGTCTTTCTTAAAGTTGGACTTTATTTTTAAAAAAAGTGTCATATGGTATTGTGAAATGTAATGTGTGAAAAGTAGTTCTAATATGAAATGTTCAATAGCACATCACATTTGTCATCTTTGCTATCTATCAGTCGTCAACTTTCCTTCTCAAATTAAGTAATCTGCAAAAGTAACATGTATTATACTAAGTTACGCTTTGATTTTTCATTTGTGCCTTACTATTTGTCATCAACGATATGTTGTTAACTGCATAGAATGACTTTTTACATGCTTATACATTTGGTCAAAATTGTAAGATAATATTTTTGAATTAATTTATACTTACCTACAGAGAGTTATTCAAGTGTAGACTTCAGATATATTTCATCTATCTAGAGTTGCCTGCACAATGTTGGATGAATTTATTAATTGTTCTTATTTTAATCTCTGATTATTTTTAATTCTAAGAATCATCATATGTCATGGTCTTTACATAATTAGAACTAACATTTTGTAGAAGTTTACTAATACTAACAGATGTATAGTGCCTTTTGTCTTTTTAGGTAATTTGTAGTAGTGAAGTTATTTTGAGTGTATACATACTATTGCTAACTTGTTGAACACTTTTTTGTAGACAATGTTTCTTGTGTATCTTTCATAGTGTTCATTGTCAAGTTTAACGATAAACTTCAAACCCTCTAGTGAAATCACCCGTGATACTGCAACATGCAGTTTTTCATGACTTAATACCTATTTTGGAAGGTAAACTCCTACATATTTCAGTTATTGTCCTTGGCTTTTATTTATAGTCATTGCGCAGTAAACACGAATAGGAATTTGCCTTATTTTTAATACGAATGACCACTTTGCCTCAGAAGAGTGCAAAACTATTCTATGGATTGTAATCTTCATTCTGACATTGATCGAGAAAAGAATAAGATTCTTCCTTTTTAGCCAATTGACGATTGCATTTTTGTATCCTTCCATAGCTAAAAATTATATGGGGACACAAATTTTATTTTTGATCAAATGACGACACAAACTTAAATGAGATACTACAAAATTAAGTCTATATTATAGAAATTGCAAATTAAGATAGACTCTAGAGTAAAATGAGTAGCTGTGGGGATAATGAGGTAATTAATTTCAAAAATAATATATAATATAGTAATCAAAGGTGAGCATTAAAATGGAATAATGAGGTACTTTAGCAAAGGTTATATGATACTAAAGATGGGCATTTCAATGGAATAATAAGATAATTTACCAATAAGAACAAATTAGTAAAAGATCAGTTAACACATGTGACATCAAACTAGGTTTTCCTATGACAACTATGCCATAATGTGCTTCCATCTAGAGGTACCTTATTGCGAAGAGGACTCCTCATTGATTCGGTGTGTCCTGCTTGCTTATCTCAGATTCAGGATACTGAACACCTGTTTGCAAGCTGCCCGTTTACTACTCGTGTCTGGAATTTGGCCTCAAAACATGGATGGATTCCCCATCCTCCATTTTTAACGCTGCCCCATTCTGTACGTGATGTCCTTCATGAGCACTATATTCAGTGTAGAAGGATGATGGCGAGGATTGTTGTACTTCTATGGTGTATTTGGAAAAGCCACAATGGAATTGTATTCCAAAATGCACTACCTAACCCCATGGGTCTTCTTATCTGTGCCAAGCACATGTGGGCCGAATGGACACAACATCACCGAAACTCTTTCCTTTCCCATCCATCTTCTACTCAACCTCTTCCTTATCCTCATGGCTCCACCCAACTCATTGGGTAGACTACTCCTCCAGATGGTGTTATCAAACTCAACTTCGATGGAAGCTT
The DNA here is from genome assembly GCA_029747015.1 of Carnegiea gigantea. Taxonomy (NCBI): domain Eukaryota; kingdom Viridiplantae; phylum Streptophyta; class Magnoliopsida; order Caryophyllales; family Cactaceae; genus Carnegiea; species Carnegiea gigantea. Next base: position 141,253 of record JAKOGI010001813.1, on the reverse strand, counting down.
ATCTCCAGCGGGTGCAGCAGCGGGGTACGTCCTGCGACATAGCCAAGGATAACTACTACAAGTTGGGACCTGATTTATGTTTGAAGCACCTATCTTAGTGTTAGAAGCTACAGCTCTACGCGATGGCATAAAAGCCGCTAAAGACGCTGGCGTCAAGTATATCTACATTGAGGGGGACAACTAGATGGTTATTCAGGCAGTTAAAGGAGGTATCCATACTCCTTGGAGGATTCAAATGCTGGTATTTGATATTCAAACTATAGTACAATTTTTTACATTTGTCACCATCTACCATGTTTTTCGAGAAGGCAACTTGGCAACGGATTGGATTGCAAAGCGGGGGGTGCTGCTTAAAAACGATGCAAACCTTTTCACCTCTCCTTCTCCTGAGTTCACATGTATTCTTCGGGATGATTATGCTGGTAGAACCCTTGAGAGAAGGGCTACCTAGCATAGGTTTGTATTTACCTTTTTAAAAAAAAAAATGTGAGATCAAAGGTCAAATTCGTAGGGTCATGCATGCCAATTAAAACTAATAATCATTACAAAAGGTGCATTTTTTTTCCAGAGATTCCTATTGGTTTAATTGTATTCATTATGTATGCACGTACTTCATATGCCTATTGTAGATTATTTCAATAATTTAATGACACTTTTAATATTATTTAATAGTGATAATGGTCCTTCCAAATATTTGACCCATGATTTGAATGAAAATAAGATTTGATTAATTATTCTCATGATCAACAAAGCATGGGAAAGTTGTTGACAGTAGCAACAAAAAGACAAATGAGTCTGAACCTTAATCTTATTTTTTTGGTGTATAATTATTTTCACAAAAAAAACAACAAAGAAAAATTTAAAAAAATAGAAAAACAGGAAAGGGAGATTAGTTGCAGATGAAGAAATTTTAATACAATTTGAATTTAGGAAAACTTTTAACATTCTTTTTTTGAGGGGAGGGGGAGGAATTACTACTAATTTATGAAGTCATTTATGGTCTATTGTGGGAATGTAACAAACTACTCTTATATATTAATTTACCTATTAAATTTAAATTTAAATTTGCTAAAAGAACTATTTATGCTATCTGATTTTTGAGCGCAAAATATAATCTCAAGTAAAATATAAATTGAATAAATCACTTAAACATTTTTTTTTCTAATATCATGAACGTAAGTTACAAATGTGAAAAGAAAATAAATATTATAGCAACTTAAAGTAATCGTGAGCGAAACTACATTCACATTAAGGTCCTGCTGTATTTTATATTATCTAAATCTAATTGTGTTGATATGCTTCAGCAATCAAGCTTTACATTATGTGAAATAAGCAGTACAATCAGTATTCAAGTGTCAACTCATTATATATTCACTCAAAAATCAATATATAAAAAAAAATATATTTAGATTTAGATGTTCAATGTACACTAACCTCAAAAATAATGTCCAACACACTTCAATTGTTTTCCTGGATAACATCTAAATCATTTCTTGTTCTATATTTAAGTTTTTAGAGACAAAATTCAAGTACTAATTAGTGATAACATATGAGAAAAGTTTACATTAAATTGAATTAAAATTGCATTTATAAGCTGCATCTATCTTAATTATATAATAGAAAACTTTTATGTTGCTGTCATACATGATATTCTTATCACAAGTGGTACCTTAGATGGCATCCTATGTAGCATAACACATGTCGATCATACATGCATTTTATCCAACTTTTAATATAATACTAGTGTTTTACTCGTGTGTTGCACAATTACTATTACTTCTCGGTTAATAAGTTTTAGTATCTTGTTGCATATGTTGTTATTGGAGCTATACCATACTGAGTTCTATGGACTTGATGGTAGGATTTTTTTTCTGAATTTATTTCGTATGAAGTCACCTTACTTATATATACTTGAATTTTTTTATGTGCAGTCTATCTTTTATAATCTTATTAGTCAAGAAGTTTTTAATTGTTTTTTTTTTTAATTTTAAGATATTATGTAGTTTGATGCTGCATGATTTTTTTTTTTTTTGAAGTTTAAAATGATTTTGTGAAATAGCCATATTGATGGTGGGAGCAAAGGAGTAAAGGAAAACCATAGTATTTTTAGTAATTTAATGTTGTCTTTCTTAAACTTGAACTTTACTTTTAAAAATGTATTATATGGTAGTGTGAAATGTAACGTATGAAAAGCAGTTATAATATGAAAAGGTCAATAACACATCAGATTTGTCATCTTCACTGTCTATTAGTCACCAACTTCCATTCTCAGATTAAATAACCTGCAAAAGTAACACATATTATACTAAGTTAGGTTTTGATTTTCCATTTGTTTCTAACTACTTGTCATTAACGCTGTGTTGTTAAATGCATGTAATGATTTTTTTACATGCATATACATTTAGTGAAAAAATATACGGTAATACTTTTGCATTGATTTATACTTACCTATAGAGAGGCATTTCAACTGTGGACACCTGATATATTTCATCTGTCTGGAGTTGTCTGCATAATATTTGAGAAATTTATTAATTGTTATTATTTTAATCTCTGATTATATTTAATTCTAAGAATCATCATATGTCATGGTCTTTGTATAATTAGAACTAACATTTTGTAGGAATTTACTAACACTGAAAGATGTATACTGTCAATTTATTTTTTTTTTGGATAATTTGTAGTAATGAAGTTATTTTGAGTGCATAAATATATACCGTTGGTAAGTTATTGGATACTTCTTTGTAGACAATATTTCTTGCATATCGTTCATAGTGTTCATCGTCATGTTTAATGATAAACTTCAAACCCTCTGGTGAAGTCACTATGATGTTGCAATTTAGTTGTCTATGACTTAATACCGACTTTGAAAGGTAATTTCCTCCATATTTCAGTGATTATCCTTGACTTTTATTTATAGTCATTGCACAACAAATATAAATAGGAAATTACCTTCTTTTTAATACGAATTGTCACTTTGTCTCAAATGAGTGCAAAACAATTCTAGGAATTGTAACCTTCATTCTGACATTGATTGAGAAAAGAATAAGATTCTTCTGTTTTAGCCAACCAGTGCTTGTTATTACTCATTTTTGTGTCATTCTACAATTAAGAATTATATGGGGACAAAAATTTTCTTTTTGATCAAATGACGACACAAACTTAGATGAGATACTACAAAATTAAGTCCCTATTTATAGAAATTGCAAATTAAGATAAACTTGTAGGGGACCGGCCGCGTAGGTGGTAGTAGCGTCGGTGGGGTGGGGCGGGTAGGGTTTTGGTGTGCTTGTCTGCAGGTCGTGCTTTTTTGGGATGTGACGGCATCTAGCGCCCCTGGTTGGTTGAGATATGTCTCTGGTCCTTGTTTATTTTGCTCTCCAGCACATTTTCTCCTCCTGGGTTTTTGGTTTGCAATCGTTTTCTCTATAAACCTTTTTCAAAAAAACTGTTTTGTGGGTCTTAAGGAATCAACCTCTCTATGGGTAGGAATACCGGTAGGGGTAAGGTTGCCTACAGCTGAATCTCCCCAGACCCCGCGAAAGTGGGACCCACACTGAGAGTTGTTGTTGTTGTTGCAAATTAAGATAAACTCTAAGTAAAATGAGTAGCTGTCGGGATGATGAAGTAATTAATTTCAAAAATAATACATAATATAATAATTAAAGGTGAGCATTAAAATGAAATAATGAGGCATCTAGCAAAGGTTATATAATATTAAAGATGTGCATTCAAATGAAATAATAAGGTAATTTACCAATAAGAATAAATTAACAAAAGACCAGATAGCGCATGTGGGACCAAATGTCAAATTCGTAGAATCATGCATGTCATTTAAAACTAATAATTATTACAAAAGGTGCGTTTTTTCCCCCCTAGAGATTTCTATTAGTTTAATTGTATTTATAATGCATGTACTTACTTCATATATCTATTGCAGATTATTTCAATAGTTTAATGGTACCTTTAATATTATTTAATAGTAATCATGGTCCTTTCGACTATTTGGCCCATGATTTAAATAAAAATAAATTTGATTAATTATTCACGTGATCAATTAAAGCATGGAAAAATTATTGATAGTAGTAAAAAAAAAAAAGATAAATCTTTGATCTTAGTCTTATCTCTTTGGTGTATAATTATTTGTTAAAAAAACCAACAAAGAAAAATGAAATAATTAAAAAAAGAAGAAAGGGAGACTAGTCGTAGATGAAGAAATTTTACTACAATTTGAATTTAGGGAAACTTTTGACATTCTTTTTTTTATTGTGGGAGGGCAGCATTACTAATTTATGAAGTCAATTATGGTCTATTGTGAGAATGTAGAAAAACTACTATTATATATTAATTTACCTATTAAATTTAAATTTAAATTTACTAAAAGAACTAATTATACTCTATGATTTTTGAGCGTAAAATATAATCTCAAGTGAAATATAAATTGAATAAATCACTAAAACATTTTTTTAATATCATGAACGTAAGTTACAAATGTGAATAGAAACGAAATATTGTACCAACTTAAAGTAGTCGTAAGCGAAACTCACAATCACATTAAGGTCATACTGTACTTCATATTATCTAAATTAAATTGTGTGATATGCTTAAGTAATCAACCTTTACAGTATGCAAAAATGAGCAACCCAATCGGCATCCGAAGGTTAACTCATGATATATTCACTCAAAAATAAATATATGCAAAAAAATATTTAGACTTAGATGTCCAATATATGCTTACCTCAAAAATAATACCTGACACACTTCAATTTTTTTCTTGGGTAACATCTAAATCATTTCTTTGTTCTATATTTAAGTGTTTTAAGACAAAATTCAATTACTAATTAGTCATAATATATGAGAAAAAATTAACATTAGATTAAATTAAAATTGCATTGATAACCTATATCCATCTTAATTACATGATAGAAGACTTTCATGTTATTATATTACACGGCATTCTTATCCTAAGTGGTACCCTAGATGATATTCTATGTGGTATCCCACGTGTCGCTCATACATGAGTTCAATCCAACTATATATATATATATATATATATATATATATATATATATATATATATATATATATATATATATATATATATATATGAATGATATGATGCGATATATGATTACTCGATGGTAAGAGTTTCATACAAGCAAAGAGCTTCATATTGGAAGTTTAAGATGAGGACCCTGATGTAAGTCTAATGGACTACCTTTTCTATTGTTAATTAGTTTTAGAATGAAATACAACTCAAACTTGTTACAAATTTCAATTGAAATCGACCTACTCCTTGGATCTCCCCAACATATCAGACATCCTGGAGGCATGAGAGCGCCAAGCATGAATCAGTCCTAGAAGATCATAACGTGGTGGGTTTGGCAATTGGCAGCCCACTTCAGAATAACGCAGTTAGTGGGTCTGGAGCTGTTGAGATCATTCTTTCCATTGACAGCATATACTCTTACCCATTTAAAACTGACCAGATTATTGTGTGCTTGACCAGAAGGACAAAAGGACTTGCTTGATTGTTGTTAAATTATTGATAAATTGTCCCCCCCTGGCCCCTACATAGATAGATCTGACTTCTCAGGGTCATCCCTATAGTACCATCTGACATGATCGATACTGCATAGCTATCAAATATGTCCTTTCACTAATGTTGATCAATCTATCATAAAGTAATCTTCAACAGCCAGAAAATAAAAAGCAAAAAATGATAATTCCCTTTTAACATTGCCAGACGAATATCGATAAGTAGTCTTCAACATAACTCAATAATCAACCATTATTTGATAGCTTATCTTCACAGTTTCAAATGATATCAACAAGTAGAGTTCTGGGGTATTCGGGAAATAATCTTGATAGTATGAAATTTGGTATCAAATTCCTGTACTTTGTACTCGTTGAAGTTTTGAAGGTATGCCGTTTGATTTCAAAGGTGCCAAGTTCCTCCAATACGCAAGAGACTTATTCCTCTAAATTTAAGTGGTATCAAGTCCCACTCTTAGCAGCAGCAGCATCATTATTATTATTATTATTATTATTATTATTATTATTATTAGCAGCAGTGGAAGGGGAGTCTTGGAGCAACGGTAAGGTTGTCTCCGTGTGACCAAAAGGTCACGGGTTCGAACCGTGGAGTCAACCACTGACAAAGTCAGGTTAAGTTGCCTACAATTCACCCCTTGGGGTGCGGCCCTTCTCCGAATCCTGCGTGAACGCGGGATGCTTGTGCACCGAGTTGCTTTTTTTTTTTTATAATTAGCAGCAGTAGTAGTTGTTGTAGTAGTAATACTACCGCTCCTATTACTACTACTGCTGCTGCTAATAATAATAATAATAATAATAATAATAATAATAATAATAATAATAATAATGGTAATAGTACTGTAAATATTGATGCTAAAAATAATATTAATATTAACAGTGCTATTATTATTGACGTCAATATTAATATTAATATTGTTATGGTTGTTGCTGCTGTTGTTGTTGTTCTTCTTCTTCTTCTTCTTTTCTTCTTCTTCTTCTTCTTCTTCTTCTTATTATTATTATTATTGATATTAATTTCATTAATATTATAAATATTATTAATGTCAATATTAATAGTATTATTATTATTATTATTAATGATATCATAACATTATTCTTACTTAATTTACTAATATTATTATTAATATTATTAGTAATAATATTAATATTAATAATATTAAAATTAATAATTCTAATTACATTAAAGTTTTTAATGATAATAATTTTATTGTTAATATTAACAAGAAAATGAATAAATTATTATTATTATTATCATCATTATTAACAATTGACTCTATACCTCAAATGAACCAACCACATGATAGCAAAGAATTAAGTTCCATTCCATGTCTTCTAACTTTCAAGTTCCATTCCATTTCATTCTACTTATGGTGAATCAAACAAGACCTATGTGCTTAGATATCATTTAAAAGACTTTTACTCTTTGTGGCAATCTACCCAAAAGTCATCAATTTTTGTTTCAAGGACTAACTGTTATTACTAAAGTTCATAGATATAGAGACAATTTGCGTTTTTAATAGTATTGCTAATATTAAAGCTATTACAGTATACCAGGGTGTTTTTTTGGGGTCATCCCCTTTGCCGGCGACGTGTTTCATATTGGGCGTTTTGTCACCGAAGGCGGGCTCTTTTATTGCAGAAAATGGGTCCTATGGTTGTGGGCAGTGGAATTTGCTATGTAATTTATAATGGTGGTTGTGAAGTTTTGCTTTTTAAAATTTCTCATTTCTTGTAAAGATACAAGTATCAATCAAGTACTTTGGCACAATACTGTGAATGAATTAGTTTTTGTCCTTTAATCTGTTAAATTCTCACAAATTTTTCTATTTATAAGTTGTATTCTCACAAATTTTTCGAACCTGCATATTGCAGGTTGTGTTACTACCTCCCTTTTACATCTAAAAATCCTGTTATTCCTTTTTGTGCCAGATGTGAAAAAACTAATGCAGCAATTAAGAGGCAAGTAATAGTTTTCAAAATCTAGTTGATGTGAAGAATAAATTAGGATTTATTGGCAATTATCCTCCATTTTTTGCGATATTACATTTTCAAAGAAACAAACATGCACGTAATCAGTCGACTTTCCAAATTTGGGCCCCGTATCCTTTTCAATAGATTTTTGGTTTTCCATATACTTAAAGGAATGTTTTGTGACCAAAAAAGGATTGGGGACTTGAATCCTTAGATTTCAAGTTCCAGTGCCTAATATTTGGTGAGAAATTTAGAGAAAGGAACTTGATACCGGAAGATATCTAGTCGCCTCCTAAACCGCTAAAACTTGAACCCCCACCCCCCATTTTTGTGGGTTTTAAGTTTTCATCCCCCAGAGTTTAACATTAATTATTTAAAAAAAACTCAAAATTACTGTCCTCATGCCCAACCTCCCCTATTCATTTGCAGCCTCCATCTTCCTGACCACCACCACCAACCATGAGCCCACCATCGCTACCGGCTGCTACCCGTTGACATCCAACACCAGAATGACACCGCCAGACTTAGAGGCTGCCAGCGACCTTGCCTGCTCCAAATTGCTCGCCGTTTCGATTACCATCATAATCACCGCCAGACCTCCAACAACTATGACCCACCGCTAAAAGCATTGGGCGATGGCCGGAATTACCCCACAATGCTTCCTCGACCATCGTCGTCCCTCATTGCTGACGAATCAAAGCACCATGGTGGCTTTAGGGTTTGCTGATTGAGATGCGTGAATGAAGATCAAGAGAGAGATCGAGAGAGAGAGGGGGGAGGAAGGGGAAATAATTGGGTAAAGGCTGGCAGCGAGTCACCAGTGGCGTGCCGACAACAGCATCCATAGCAGGCGGCGCATGACGGTGGTGATAGGTTATACTAGGATTGGAGTGGTGGCGGGTCTCGATTAGCGGCGGTGGTGGCTGATGAAGAAGAAGATGATATTATGATTATTATGATTATTATTATTATTGTTGTTGTTGTTGTTGTTGTTGTTGTTGTTGTTGTTATTATTATTATTATTGTTGTTGTTGTTGTTATTTTTATTATTATTATTATCATTATTATTATTACTATTACTACTACTTTCATCATCATTATAGAAAATATATAATTTTTGATTCCAAAGAAATTCTACAATGGCATAAAAGTTTTTAAAAATAAAACTATTAAAAAATTCAAAAATAATTATAAATAAATATAATGAAATATGAATGTCAAATGTTTAGGAATAAGGTGCTGAAACTTCATTTCAACAAAGTAGATGTAATAAAAATTAAATCAATAAATTATAATGGAAATAACATTTTAAAAATAAAAATAGATTTAATTTCATTACATAACTACTCACCAAATATCAAGGACTAGAACTTGATTTCATTTCCAATTTTCACCAAACAACTGAATTCATGATTCAAGTAGTTTCATATCTAACCCCCAGGATTCAAGCTCTGATTCAATTCCATTTTAGTTTTTCTTACCAAATAGACCATAAGATCTTTTTTAATTAATAGTGTGATTGGACGTACCCATGTGAAAAAAGACATCACGCATTCTACGCATTTTTACCTATGTTAAAAAAAAGGTAACAACTTTCTTCGCTCTAGTTACTCTAATCCCCAGCAAGCCAAAAGTTATAATCATACCTGCAATTAGTATCGAATATGACACAATAAGTTATCACACTCTTATCATAAATTAACGACAATGTGCAAAAACTCTGTTTGTCTCTGAACAACACATAGGTTTGCAACTCCATACCTCATTACTCTTCCTAAATGAAATGCACGCTTCTAATAATCATACTCATCAAGCTTGAATTTTCAAACCATCTCTAGACATGCGTAAAGAAGAGGCTATACAATCAATCTATTGAGGCGGTAATGACGGTAACACAATTTTGGCAATTATATATCTTTGGCATATGTATATTGTGTTAAGAGCAATATTGGGCATATAATATTAGGCATATGTATATTGAGGTTATTTGAGGCTCCGTTTCCAGGTTTATATAGGCAAGTAGAAGATCTGTCATTATATACCTTCATATATATATAGCTACCAGCGTATTAATGAAAGGCAGAGAAGTTTTCTCTCCAAAAACACAAATCCTTTCTTGAAATTGTTATGGTATCAGAGCCAGACAAGAATGACATTTCAAAACCTAAAAACCCGAAGAAAATACCATCACCATATAATTTGAACCCGAATGACAGCCCCGGAAACATTATCACTCAAGTGCAATTGAAGGGTGATAATTACGAAGAATGGGCAAGGGCCCTACGAACCTCATTGAGAGCCAGGTGAAAGTGGAGATTCATTGAAGGAAAGATAACCCAACCAGATAACACATCTCCTGAATCGGAGGAGTGGTGAACGGTGCAATCCATGTTGGTTTCATGGATATTAAACACCATCGAGCCAGGACTACATTCAACCGTATCATATACAGAAAACGCAGCAAGCTTGTGGCAGGATATCAAAGATCAATTTTTGGTTGCAAACGGACCACTAATTCAGCAACTGAAAGCCGATTTGGCGGATTGTAAACAGAAGGGGCTGTCCAGAGTCGCATATTACGGCAAACTGAAGCTGTTGTGGCATGAACTGATGGACTATGATCAATTTCCAAGCTGTAACTATGGTAAATGTGAGTGCGAAATAGGCTCGAAAATGGCCAAGAAGCGAGAGGAAGAACGAGTCCATCAATTCCTTATGGGCCTCGATGGAAACTTGTATGGGACGGTTCGATCGAATCTGCTTGCAACTGATCCATTACCATCGCTGAACAGGGTCTGCTCGACTCTAGTTCAGGAAGAACGAGTCAAAAACATGGCTCAAGCTAAAGACGAACATGGTGAATTCATGGCGCTTGCAGTCCAGTCCAATTTTAAGCAGAAGGGACGAGGCCAGAATCGGGACAAGAGTGTGATATGCTCTCACTGTAGGCGATTTGGGCATGAGGCATCTGAATGCTTCCAACTTGCGGGCTATCCTGACTGGTGGGGTGATAGGCCTTGTGACACTAGGCTGAATGGACGAGGCAGAGGTGGCACGACTGGAGAACGAGGAAGGGCCAGTGGAGCACTTTGGGCGAATGCTGCACATGCCACACCAGGCGCCAATCTGAGCAGTAACAGCGAAAATAAGGGATTGCCTGAGCTCACTTTAGAACAGTGGGCATCCTTACTTGAGTTAGTAAATTTCCATGAAGCTAACTCTACCGAAAAACTGAGTGGTAAGACCGAAAATACTGCTTGGATTCTTGATACCGAAGCTTCAAACCATATGACGGGGAATGTGAAAATTTTGCATAACTTGAAAGAAATTTCAACTTGTCCTGTCGGTTTGCCCAATGGAAGTCAAGTGCTTGCTACTAATGAAGGATCGATTAAACTTGACAAAAATTTGGTCATATCAAATGTTCTTTATGTACCCGGTTTAGCTTGTAATTTGATTTCTGTATCACAAGTCATTGATGAAACTGACTGTGTTGCAGTCTTTTCTAAACATATGTGTGTTTTACAGAACCACACTTTGAAGACGCTGATTGGTATGGGTGAATGCAAAGATGGACTCTACTACTTTCGGAAGCGGCCATGTGTAATGGCACAAGGCAACGGGGGTGAACTCACTTGATTTATGGCATGCCAGATTGGATCATCCTTCACTCAGGGTTACCAAGTTAGTTCCTGTAGTTGATGTTAGGAAGGATAGTGAATTATTAAATAAGCATTGCGATACATGTCATCGAGCCAAACAGACTAGAGACAGTTTTGCACTTAGTGATAATAAAGCATCTGACCTATTTGAGTTCATTTATAGTGATTTGTGGGGTCCTTATCGGAAAGCTTCGTCTTGTGGTGCTCATTAGTTTTTTACTATTGTGGATGATTTCTCTCGTGCGATTTGGGTTGTTCTATTGGTTGACAAGAAGGAGGTGTCTCAAACTTTGAGGAATTTCTTTGCTATGGTAGATAGACAATTTAAAAAGCATGTCAAAATTGTCAGAAGTGATAACGCTACGGAATTTACTTGCATGAAAAATTATTTTCTAGAACATGGAATAATTTTCCACACTTCCTGTGTTGGTACACCTCAACAAAATGGGAGGGTAGAGCGGAAGCATCAACATATCATGAATGTGGCTCGGGCTTTGAGGTTTCAAGGTCACCTTCCTATTGAGTTCTGGGGGGAGTGTGTTTTAACTGCAGGGTATTTGATCAATCGAACCCCTTCCATGAGGGAAGACTCCCTATGAAATTCTTTATGGGAAATCACCTTCCATATTAGGGTGTTTGGGTCATTGTGTTATGCACATAATCAAAGGACTTTGGGGGACAAATTTGATAGTAGAAGTCGGAAGTGTATATTTGTTGGTTATCATTACGGCAAAAAGGGATGGAGATTGTATGACTTAGAGGCTCACCAATTCTTCATCTCGCGAGATGTTACTTTTTATGAAAATGAGTTCCCATATGCTATGCACACGACTGAAGCAAATTCTCCAGAAATGTTGCCGCCTGATATGCATAATTTCCACTGGGATGATGAAAATGAGTGTTTGGAAGCAAGGGGGGTAGCATGGAAACAATAGGACAACATTCTCCACGTGTGCCCCTTGAGGAATGGGCTGGCGAAGTCCATTAACAAGAAGGCTAGGAGAAGGAAGGAGCCGAGGCGCTGGGAATGAAGAATCAGGCTCAGCTGAGGCAAGTGGAGATGGCCCCAATGTGGAGACACATACAACGAGGCAGCCATCCCAAATTCCATCCCTCGTGGGACTGTAACCAGGGAATATTATGGGCCAGGATCATGGATTGGGTTGTGGACACCAGAAGAAGGAGCCTTCCGTTCGCCTGCATGGTTATGTTACACATACCACCTGAAAGTTGAGTCTGTCTACATGTTCCACCACCACCCAGCGTCTTCCAGGTATACCTTATCCTATAGCACACTATGTAAGCTGTGACCAATATTCTATACGACACAGAAAATTTCTTGCAGCTATTACATCAGGTCATGAGCTAGCAACGTATTTAGAAGCAGTCAAAGATCAGAAGTGGTGAGATGCGATGCAACAGGAGATTCAAGCTTAGGAGAATAATGGGACTTGGGAGATTTCTGATTTGTCGCCCGATAAGAAGGCACTCGAATACAAATGGGTCTTCAAAATTAAATATACTTTCGATGGCATAGTGGAGCGCCACAAAGCTCGATTGGTGATTTTTGGCAACCATCAGGTGGAAGGTGTTAACTTTACAGAGACATTTGCACCTGTGGCGAAAATGGTTACTGTTCGACTGTTCTTAGCAGTAGCTACAGCTAAGCAATGGGAACTACATCAGATGGATGTTCACAATGCTTTTTTGCATGGTGATCTGCACGAGGAAGTCTACATGAAAATGCCACTAGGTTTTCAGGTTTCCAACTCACAGAAAGTTTGTCGCCTTCGAAAATCTTTGTATGGGTTGAAGCGGGCACCACGGTGTTGGTTTGCCAAGCTAACGGCGGCATTGAAAGGTTATGGTTTTCAACAATCTTATTCGGATTATTCGTTATTCACTTTACAAAATAATGATGTTCGACTTAATGTCTTGGTCTGTGTGGACGATTTAATCATTTCTGGAAATAATCCTGAAGCCATTGCAAAATTCAAAACCTATCTTAGTGAGTGCTTTCATATGAAGGATTTGGGGGTCCTAAAATATTTCTTGGGTGTCGAAGTGGCCAGAAATTCGGACAGAATATTTCTGTGTCAAAGAAAATACGCATTAGATATCCTTTCTGAGGCGGGTCTGTTAGGGGCCAAACCCGTTAGCGTCCCTTTGGAACAACAACATCAGTTAACATTGGCTAATGGGGAATTTCTTACTGATCCAGAAAGATATCGCAGACTTGTCGGGCGTCTGATATATCTCTGCTTCACTCAGCCCGAGTTATCTTATTGTGTTCATGTACTTTCCCAATTTATGCAACAACCCAGAGAGGCTCACTGGGATGCGGCCTTGCGGGTAGTGCGATATTTGAAAGGGAGTCCAGGTCAAGGCATCCTTCTTTGAAGTGACTGTGATCTAAGACTATACGGGTGGTGTAATTCTGACTGGCAGGCTGCCCTTTGACACGTTGCTCCCTCACTGGGTGGTTTGTTACTTTAGGCGCTTCTCCTATATCTTGGAAGACTAAGAAACAACATACAGTGTTGCGGTCTTCAGCAGAGGCAGATTATCGCTCTATGGCTATGACTACGTGTGAACTGAAATGGCTAAAGGCGATTTTGTCATCTCTTGGAGTGCAGCATGTTCCGCGTATGTAGTTGTGTTGTGATAGTCAGGCGGTACTACATATAGCACGGAATCATGTGTTTCACGAACGGACCAAGCATATCAAAGTTGATTGTCATTTTGTTTGTGATGAGTTGCTTAAAGGTGTTATTCGTTTGACTTTTGTTCCTATTCATGAACAACTTGCGGATATTTTTACTAAGGCGTTGGATAAATTCCAATTTGAGTATCTTCTTCGCAAGTTGGGCATTCGAGATCTTCATGCACCAACTTGAGAGGGGTATTGAGGCGTTAATGACGGTAATGCAATTTTGGCAATTGTATATCGTTGGCATATGTATATTGTGTTAACAACAATATTAGGCATATAATATTAGGCATATGTATATTGAGGTTATTTGAGGCTCTGTTTCCATGTTTATATAGGCAAGTAGAAGAATCTGATATTATACACCTTCATGTTTATATAGCTACCAGCGTATTAATGAAAGGCATAGAAGTTTTCTCTCCAAAAACACAAATCCTTTCTTGAAATTGTTACAATCACAGCAAACCTAATAAATGGTTTGACGAATCACTCAATCAACCCCATTACACAAAACTACAAACAAAACCAGACCTCTTCCGGTGCATGCATCATACCCACACAGTGTCATTTCATTACGTAAACATATAACAGGAAAATGGGTCCATTGTGAATATAAAAAGCCAAAGAGGATGCGGATGTCGCAAAACGCGAAAGCATATACCTTTGTTTATCTCCTTCCTTTCTGGTCTGCGTGAAAAAAAAAACAAAAAAAAATCTCGACTGTTGACAAGTTCGGCAAGGTAGTGGGAATATCAAAAGTAAAAGTGAATGCGGCGAGCAGAAGTATAGTAAGCAAGAGTTGTCAAGCTGGTTGAGCAACTCCCAGTGTTGTGCCATGTGGACACACATAACCAGCCAAAAAAGTTGCCCAAAAGAAGTGAGGTGGGGTGGATGGAGCAGTCTTTTTTGGATTCAGACCCATGGCCGCTGCTCGCTGATCTTCCACAAAATTCCAAATACAGAGAAATTGGCAATATCCCACGTATAAACAGGCATTGAACTTTCATAAACAAATCAACAAAAAAAATAAATTGAATTGCATCCAATCACATATAAAGTGATGTATGAGATTAATTTCGATTCAGACTTTAAATAAATCAATTAAACTTAACTCAAATTAGATTTGATCTAAGTTCGATTATATAATTTGGATAATAAGCTTAAACTATTTGATCATTAAAATAAATAAAATATATTCAAATTTAATTTGACCGCAAAATGAAATATCCATGTATAAAACAAAGTTAAAATGTCGCGACCAAATAATTGACGTTGGCTAAATCTTGTTTCATATGCTTCTTTAATACACGATCATAATTTTATATTACAAATTATATTCTCAAATTTATGCCAGATTATCTAATTATAATGTCTAAAGATTTTTTAATTGAACTAATTGATATTTATATCTATAAATATACAATAAATTTAAAATTATCACTCAAACGTAAATTTATTTCATCCAAATATTTCTGCAATAATCTGATGCGGGTTATATCCAAAGAAGCTAAGACTTGATTCACTTGAACCATCCATTTGAAAATGATCACGTGCGACTGAAAATGATATATGGCACAGTAAGACAGATCAGCTCCTACGAGTCCTAAAGGCTTCGATATCCAATTAATTAAAAGATAAAGTGGAATTTGGAGTAGCTGAAGAGCCATATTTATTCTCCCCCCCCCTCCCCCACAGTGATTGACGTGGCTTTATCGCAACCAACCTTTAGGATTCCACCGCGTGTCCCCATGCCACACATCTCCTTGTTTGATTGCCCATATCGTCGGCCAGAGGGATTGACCCCCCAACCCCATGCGCCTTGCTTAGTAATGAGGATATGAATCGTAGCGTGTGGATCATTTGGCTCCACTTCATTATCTTCGTGCCTCCTGGTCTGAACAGATCAACGAAGCAACAAAGTTGGGTAAAATAGCATGTATTCTTACATAATCTTGGTTTAATTTATTCCCCACAGCCATCCGAAAACATTGGAGGGAATAAATTTCAATAGGTCAACCATTCAAAGTTCTATAATGCTAACATAATAATACTACTATATTTGGCTAACTAGTTATTAAAGCCATCCACCAAATGACATATCGAATGCTCAAATTGATAAGATTCTAATTCAAGCCAGTTTCAAGTATAACTCATTTTCACATCTCTTATTAAGTTGTTCAACAACTTCATCAAAGAAATACAATTATGATCACTGTACTAATTTTATGTCAATTTAGCTCAACCTTGCATGAATCTAATCACCTTACTTTATACTGTTATCATTTTAATGGTCAAATAATAACATCGATGTATAATGTAAACTTGTGTAATTGATAAAATTTAAATTTAAACAACCTTACTCCTATAAATAAAGAGTTTCATTCTAAGAAATATGATGAACTAACAAGAAGACCGATTAAAAAAGAGGGATCCCTCCATAGTTTTTGTTGGGCCCACGTTCTGTAAAGGTAAAATAGGAGAAAGTGAAAAGGAGGAGTTTAGTCCAACATTGGGTCACTCTCTAGAGCAAGTAATGGAGTGTGATTTTATTAAATGCACCCTTAAAGCGCAATTAAAGGGGAAGAAAAAGAGATTGAATTCACATTTATAACATGAACACCCTTGCCACAATGCAACCCCCGACCACTGCCCAACCCAAAAATAAGGGATTTTTTTTTGGGGGGAAGAAGAAGAACAAGATAATCAATAAATAAAAATGAAAAAAAGGCATGATTGTAGCTTGAACAACTGAGATCATCAATCGTCCAAGTGTCCAAATCCCACTCTCAAAAATTTGATCTTAAATGAAATAGTATCAAAGCTCCAATAATCAAAGTTGTACCTATAAATTATTGAATTCTTTGATTTTCTCCGCATAACAGAATGTTCCAAGGAATGAGAAAATATTGTCAAATGGCCCATGTAATTATGTAAATAAATAGTAAATATACATAGATACATACACATTTATGTATTAATAAACAGGAAAATGGGCCTACCATCCAACCACAGTGCAGTAAAAAAATATGTATTCCGCAAGCTTAGGCAAGGGCCGCAAGGCACATAGATGCGACATAGGACTATATAAGCTACCTAGCTAGCGGGAGTTCGGCAACAGAGAGTAACGGAGCAAAACAAAGGAGATTACCAATACCAACCAGACCTGATCAGAGAGAGATACAGAGACAGAGGAAGCCATGGAAGGTGCTGAACAAGCACAATCAGAGGGATCAAATGGATTAGGAGAGAGAAACGCAAGTATGGAGGCAGAACCTGCAACTGCTAATGGAGAAGCAGCACCAGATCTTGAGAGCAGCAACTCCCTTCAGCAGCCTCTTCTTAGAAGGACTGGGACTCTCTCTGCCAGTCATCTCGCTATCGTCGGTGCCAAGGTCTCCCATATCGAGAGCCTTGATTATGAGTACGTCCGTCTTTTCTCCGGGTTTTTTGGGTCTCTCTGTTTTTCTTCGGCGTTGGATAGACATAGTCATTGAAGGGAATGCAATGAGACTTGATTTCTGATAGCTTAGTTCTGTGTTAATTACCCTACGGTATTCTTGTTAGAAAAAGGCCCGACACTCGAAAATCTGCGAATTCTCTTGAAAATATTCGATCCTGACATTTGGATATGTATCGGCGTTGGACGCTTGTGTCCGAGTCCAAGTGACATAGGTTCAGTTGTTGGCAGTAAAAAGTTGTTTATGTATTTTTGGTAAGCGTAGTGTTTGTTTGAGGAGATTCAACTTGACTGAGACGTGTAAAACTTAATTGTAATGCAGGATCAACGAGAACGATCTGTTCAAGCAGGACTGGAGAAGTAGATCCAAAGTCCAAGTGTTGCAGTACATATTTTTGAAATGGAATCTAGCTTTTCTTATTGGACTTCTAACAGGGCTATTCGCCACCGTTATCAATCTAGCAGTTGAGAATATTGCTGGATATAAGCTGCTCATAGTTTCTGACTATATTGAGAAAGAAAGGTGCTTGCTGCTCCTTAGACCTCGCATTATTGATTATACTCTGATTCTTTGGTAGAGCAGAACCTGAGTAATTCACAACCAACCTGACCCAACCCCGAATTAAAGAAATAAACCCGAAACAGGCTGACCAGAACTAACCAACCTGATATTTACCTGACTTCTGTTGTTTAGAAGTACTTAACGCAATAATGACCCAAAGCAAGGATGCCTAACTAGTACTTAACACAAATTTGCACTTGTTGACATGTACTTAACGCAAACTGATGGTAGACTCAAATATGACCCGAACAAAGGATGCCCAACTAGGACCTGACCCTAGCCAAATATGCCATCGAGGCATTATAACCAAAGCCAAATTGACGGTATTTGGATGGCCAGTCTTCTGTGCTTGGATTTTGATTCATACTTGTTTTGGCATTGTACATAACATTATGTCAAATATGTGAGTTTGAATGTAGGTTGGGAACTAAAAGTTGCTTGTTGGGAATATTTTTTCGGTGCAGGTATTTTATGGGGTTGACCATATTGACAGGGTCTAATTTGCTACTGACCCTGATAGCCACTGTCCTAGTTGTATTTTTTGCTCCAACTGCGGCTGGGCCTGGTATACCAGAAATTAAAGCTTACCTCAATGGTGTCGATACCCCAGACATGTTTGGTGCCCCAACATTGTTCGTGAAGGTAGGTGTGACGAAAATGTAACACCTACTTTATAACTTTTAGGTTACTTCCAAAATGATTCACGTCCGCACTCAGCAGCATCAGATGATCCCCTCCCCGCCCCCCTTTCTGCGTCAAGCATTAGATGAGTTTATCTGTTAATGATGCGTGTTGTTGAGACAAGGAGCACCATAAGGTTCAGGAGTCCCAGTTCTCCATCATTTCAATTACATCACTCTCTGTAACTCAATATCTGCTTATTTGTGAAATAATCGAAGAACTGATGGTCTCGAGTGGTGAAAAAGCTAACACATTATGGCTTAGATAGAGTAGAATTTAGCCAAGGATTGCATGTTGATGAGACTTCATTCTGGGAAAGCCTTTGTTATATTCGGTGCAGGGTTCTGGTAGCTGCCGAAGTCTGAACATTTTTGAAGGATTCACGGAAATGAACTTTCAGTCATAGAATGACTGCTCCCCCCCCCCCCCCCCCAAAAAAAAAGGACCAACCCCAAACAAGAAAGAGGCTAACTGTAAGGCAATCATAATTTTGTTAACAGCCTCTTACGATGAAGTATGACCTAATCAAATGACGATAATATAAAGGTGTAAGATTAATTAGATATAGCTATAAAGATGCAAGTAAATGATTTAGAAGGTGCATGGTTAACGGCTAAGTGGTTTTCTGCTGGATTGGTTGCTGTGACAGACAGTAGGGAGCATTGGAGCTGTTGCAGCTGGCTTAGATCTTGGAAAAGAAGGACCCATGGTGCACATTGGCACTTGCATTGCTTCCTTACTTGGCCAGGGTGGGACAGAAAAGTACCGACTGAAATGGCGTTGGCTTCGGTATATGAACAATGACAGGGATCGAAGGGACCTCATCACTTGTGGTTCTTCGGCTGGAGTATGCGCGGCTTTCAGAGCCCCTGTAGGAGGTGTCCTCTTTGCTCTAGAGGAAGTTGCAACGTGGTGGAGGAGTGCTCTTCTTTGGAGAACTTTCTTCAGCACAGCGGTTGTGGTTGTGGTGCTTAGGGCTTTCATCGAGTACTGTAGTTCTGGGAGATGTGGGCTTTTTGGCGATGGAGGGCTCATCATGTTTGACGTGAGCAATGTCACTCTGCGTTACCACCTCATGGATATTGTCCCTGTGGCCATTATAGGGTTAATTGGAGGACTTATTGGAACCCTTTACAACTATTTTCTCCACAAAGTCCTCAGACTTTACAGTCTCATCAATGAGTAAGCCTTGCCCCTTCCTATTCTATCTCCCTATGTGAACTTTCCTTTCACTTGGTCATTACTTCTGAGTCTAGGAGAGCCAAGAACTTGGGAATCTAGTTCTGTCCATGTTAGTAGAAATAGAAAGTGCAATGGAATCAACGAGTAAGCCTAGCAAATAGATGTTTAGGCGGTTTAATTTTAGACTGGGTCAAAACAACTCAATGGACTACTTGAGATTGGATGAGGGGCGAGGAGGGGCCTCTTGGGCTAAGTCCTAATTAAGTCTGGTGTTGAGTTTGTCCAAAAAAATTTTGTGAAGGAAATTCAATCAATTTGGTCTAATCAGGATAATTTGGATTTGGGACAAAATCAAGTTGCCTTATTTTTTGATCTAGGTTGCGTTCAGTATCAGCTTGGGTTATAGGGTACAGTCCAGTGTTTTTATAGTTGCTCTGTTGTGTTGCAGCAAGGGAAAGTTGGCAAAGATTCTTCTGAGTCTGGCAGTTGCAGTGTTTACCTCCGTATGCATGTATAGCCTGCCTTTCCTAGTGAGTTGCACAAAATGTGATCCCTCGCTGCCCTCAGGCTCCTGCTCCACAACTGGTAGGACAGGGAACTTCAAAAGATTCAACTGCCCTACAGGCTACTACAATGATCTTGCTAGTTTACTCTTTTCCACCAATGATGATGCTGTTAGAAACCTCTTCTCAACAAATACTACAGGAGAATTTCACCCGTTTTCTCTAGTAATCTACTTTATCCTCTACTTTATATTGGGACTTTTCACCTTTGGCATTGCTGTCCCATCTGGACTTTTCCTTCCTATTATTCTCATGGGTTCTGCATATGGACGATTGTTCGGTCTTGCCATGGGAAGGTCCACAAACATTGATGAAGGGCTTTTCGCAGTACTTGGGGCAGCATCCCTCATGGCTGGCTCGATGAGGATGACTGTATCCCTTTGTGTGATCTTCCTAGAACTCACCAATAATCTACTGCTGCTACCCATAACAATGCTTGTGCTTCTCATTGCAAAATCTGTTGGAGACTGCTTCGACAAAAGCATCTACGAGATCATACTAGACCTGAAAGGCCTCCCTTTCCTAGATGCGAATCCAGAGCCATGGATGAGGAATATCACAGTTGGGGAGCTTGCAGACGTGAAGCCTCCATTAGTCAGTCTTCAAGGAGTTGAGAAGGTGTCTCGTATTGTGGATGTCCTCAAGAACACTACACATAATGGTTTCCCAGTAATAGACAATGATGCAATGCCTCCAACAGGGCAAAGCACAAGGGCAATGGAATTGCATGGACTAATTTTAAGGGCGCACATTGTCGCTGTGCTGAAGAAGAAGTGGTTCTTACAGGAACCAAAAAGAACTGAAGAGTGGGAGGTCAGGGAGAAATTTAGCTGGGTGGAATTGCAAGAAAGGGACACCAACTTTGAGAAAGTAGCCATAGCCAAGCATGAGATGGATATGTATGTTGATCTGCACCCCTTCACTAACAAGACTCCTTACACAGTGGTGGAGGACACGTCAGTTGCCAAGGCAATGGTGCTCTTCAGGCAGGTCGCTCTTCGCCATCTCCTCATTGTACCCAAGTACCAAGGAGCCGGGGTAAGTAAAAGCTGTTCATACGCTCACACTTTTCATTGCTTAGTGCACTAATCCAGAGAGAAAATTTGGCTAAATCATACTACAACAGTAGCAACATCTCTAAGTGTGGGTCCTGCTTTCGTGGGTTCTGGGGAGACCTAAATATAGAGACAGTCTTCCAATGCAAGCACACGCAAAAGCAGAGAAACTGTGGTTAAATCATCCTATGAGTTAAAGGAGAAAGGGTGCTGAATAAATGCAGAACCAAAATAGAATGTTTTTTGAAAGGACTAGAAGAATAACTAAAGAAATATTCTTTTTTCTGCAGATATATCCTGTACTCGGAATATTAACGAGGCAAGATTTGAGGGCGCACAATCTTCAAACTGTATTCCCCAATCTACCGAAGGCAAAGGGAAGAGAAAAGAAGAGATGAATTCCCTCAAACCAATCACATTTGCAGAGTTTGTCAACTTGGCCTATAGGTTTGAGCTGTATTCTTTTGTCATCTCAGTTTTTGCATTCTTTTTGTAAAATGATACGTCCTAGTTTATACATTTCTCTAGAACAAATACTTGCAATAAAAGTGTGAAGATTTGCCCAATACAAGAATCAAATATCAAATATTCACTAAAAATAAAGGACATAATTATACTGCTAGCCACCTTAACTTCTTTCCTATGCAACAGTTGGCGATTGGGCTTTTAGTCAAGGGTCCAATAGAACCAGCAAATCTGAAAGTAAGTGGTGGTCCTGGTGGACCTCTTGTGGGTATGGAGTTAGATTTGGATTTAGACTTGTATGGATTTCTCCTTTCTAGTGAATATTATCCGTTAATAGGAATGGCAACGGGTCGGATTCGGATCGGATATATGGACATCCACATCCGATCCAATTAATAATCAGATTTGAAAATCCAATCCAAATCCGACTCTGTCGGATCGGATGTTAAATCGGATTCGGATCGGTTGCGGATCGGATTAAATCCGGATATAATCGGATATAATCCGATTATGTATTTTTATTCAGTACTTGCACAATTTTGTATTTCCAACCTTATTTTTGCTCACTTGTAAATGCAATATACTTCTTTAATGTGAAATAACTTTTTATATTAAATATTTCAATGTGTTAAAGTAAAAATGTATTGGAAAAAGAGAATGCAAATTCACTTTAGAGTGAAAGGAATAGATAATAGTACAACAGCTGTAAGGAAAGGAAGAAAGTACAACTTTGATTGATAAAGATGAGAGAGCGAGAACAAGATCAGGAGAGAAGAAGAAATTAGCTAAGAAAGAAGAGTGTACTGCACATAGAGTGCAGACTTTGTGCGAATTTTTTTAGAGTTATCATATTAGGATTTTCCTATCTTTAAAAAAAGCTGAAATTATTAGAAAAAGATATCGGATCGGATGGACTTTCCTCCAAATCCACTCGGATCGGAGTTAGATTCGAATTATTTTTATCGGACTTTGAATCGGATTATTTTTTATCGAATTCGAATCGG
Source organism: Carnegiea gigantea (assembly GCA_029747015.1). Classification (NCBI taxonomy): domain Eukaryota; kingdom Viridiplantae; phylum Streptophyta; class Magnoliopsida; order Caryophyllales; family Cactaceae; genus Carnegiea; species Carnegiea gigantea. The sequence goes on along the minus strand of JAKOGI010001813.1, from coordinate 118,388 downwards.
ATAATTTTACCTCGAATCGGATCGGATTTGCATCGAATTCAGCCTATGCTGCCATCTCTATCCGTTAGACACAAACTGTGTTTGTCATGTCATCTGTGCTATCAAAACCGAGAACCAAACGGATTTGTTAAAGACTATGAAAAATACGACAACAATGAGAAATCCATTCTGGATCCCGCATTAATAGCATGCATGGGAAAATCCAGGTCAATGTAACCTTTTGTGAAGGGGGGAGTGAGAGAACGATCGAAGGGCTCTTGAAGAACTCCATCAACTCGCCATTCTCAGCACTAGTGCAACGGAGATCATACTTATTGCCTACTATCCATCAAAATTCATCGAAAAACTTGGGTGGCAGTGGAGCACGCAGCACTGAAAATGAGAACAATTCTGGGGTTAAGTAGCAATTGCCAACTGGACCTAGAAATCATACTGTTCATCTCAGTGTTTAAAACTGGTTGATTTTGGGTCGGATTATATTTGAATCAATAAGATTTAAATTAGGTTGAACTATTTTCAATTCATGTCAATTTCGAATCATTGATGTATATTCCAATAAATTTGTGTTATGAGAAATGATTCAGTTCAGGTTAGGTTTAGTTCAAATTAATTAAGGAAGATTTGCGTTGTTCTATTTTGAATAATAGGTTGGATATGAGTTTGGATAATTTAATTCTGGTATTTAATCTTGGATCAACCTTAGTGCATTTAAGAGTATGTTCATTTTAACTTATTATAAGTGCTTATCATTAGTATCAATATTTTAACAGTACTTATCGACATCAATCAACAATTACAGCATTAATTTATGTAGAAGAGATTTTCCTAGTAGATGTAACTGGTGGCAATTGTTGTATACCTTCTCTATTTAAGGCATCAAATAATAGAGGGAAAAATGTAGAAGAGATCTTAATCATATTTCCTAATTATAAATTTAACAACGTTAAACGCTAATTAGCCCTAATTAGTATTCATCAGCATCGATTAGCACCAATGAGCGACAAGTCACACATGATAAGTTGAAGAATGGACCATAACAATAATACATAAAATACAAAAGAGTAGACTTCGAGTATGACTTCAACGAGAAAGGGTAGACCTGGCAAAATTGATCCGAGACCCGAAACCCAAATCTTATGACCTGGACCCATACCCGACCCGACATCCGAAATAGACTCACCTAAAAGTCGACCCGAAACCTGAATTGACCCAAACCGAACCATACCCAACCGAACTTTTCAGCAAAGTTGCTGGGTTTTGCATAACAAGTTTATTGGACTAAAAATCAGTCGATCTGAAGTTGACCCGACCCAGACCGAAGTGACCCGAAATGTCGGTTAATCCAAAACATGATCCAACCCAAATTTAACCCAATCTGTACCTAAGTCAAATGACCCGTTTGTCAGGTCTAGGTGTGGGTCAAAAATGCTAATGGTTCGTCCTTGTTTTCTCCTCTCATTATTTTGGGTCATTGGCAAGGACTGCAACATTTGTTATATTGTATTTTGCGAAGCGTGACAGCACCTTTTGCTTTATTCAATTGAACAAAAGTATATGCAATTTAGGGCGTTCAAAATTAATCAAATCGGAAAACCTGAACTGAAAATCCGTCAATTGATCCAATTTTTCAGGTAACCAAATTGAAATATCCAAGTTGGTTCCCTTGACTGCGCCTGCGCATACAAAGGAAGAACTATACCAAGCATATGCGAGTCCAAGCAAGGGTAAAGAAAGGCAGAATAAAAAGAAAGAAAAACAAAAAGCTTAATCTAGAGTGTTTTGGCCGCTTCTGATTCTAAAATAAACAAGTTCCCCGACAACGGCGCCAAAAACTTGTTGTCTTAAATTAATACCGCAAGTGCACGGTGCCAGTTATAGCTAACAATGGCAAGTACGGGTCGTGTCCACATGGAACTTGGTTTTAGTCACCAGGTTGATTACAACACTCAGTCCAGGCAAAAACGAATTCGGGTTGATTAAACTGAACAGTATTGAAACTATTTAATTCAATGATAACAAAATTCCTGGACTGGGATTTACCACACTATTATGCTTTTTGAGTCAACAACTAGGTCATACGAATCTGCCCACGCAAATGACTGAAATGAAATGTTACAAATTGGAACGCGTCTACGCCTACTTCCGAAGGTCATTAGACTGGCTTATTTAACCCTAGTTATCTATTTTCATGAAATTAGAGTCAACAAGCCACAAGATTGAGTAATCCACAATTCCCAATTGAAACCTTAACTATTTTCATGTTAAGAAATTAATTGCTCATAAAGTTGCACTAGATAAAGGATTCAACTTTCGTTGATCTCCTAAACCCTAACTAAGAACATAAATACATCCCTCTCAGGCAATTCATCGAACACATAGCGTACTAAGTGAGAATTCAATCATAGACATTGGCAATCATCCACAAAAACCTAGAACATGATCCCAAATCGCATAATAGGGACTAATCTCAATCTAGTATAAGAGATGTAGCCACAAAACATCACAACAGTCACAATCGCAAATAAGGAATTGAAGAACATGATTAAAGGCACAACCTTTGACGAAAACTGCAAAGAGAAGGAAAGATAAACGTCCTTTAATCAATCGCAATCTTGAATTGACAATTAGAACGAGGAATTGATCTCTCAAAATTAAGTCTAGACTTGATGTGCAAAGTACTCAAGGAAAAACCTAGAAAAATCGCCCTCAAGGGTGCCCTCAAAACAAAATACCAGATATCTCTCAAACTGCCCCGAAAAAGAATTAAGTCGCAAAATGTTGGGGGATGCACGACCGTACACTTCTGCAGGAAAGTTTCTGCCTCCAGCGCATGGCCATGCATAAGCTGCACACCTAGCCGTGCACTCTGCTGGCTTCAATTTCTGACTTGCGCAGCCACGCTTACATGCACGGCTGCCATGCAAGTGCCTTTCCCTTAATTCTTCAAGCCTTTGACCCGTCCAATTGATCCTCGAACCTCGTTCCTTCCCTTAACATTGCTCCTTGCTAACTTTTGATCCGAAAAGTGCCGAAATTCTTCGAATTGAGACCAACACACCTACGAAAAGGAGAATTGATCCAAATAAGATAATTATGAGTAAAGATGAGCAACTTTTACCAAATCTTCCACTAATCCTAGGGAATATATGGCGAGGATTAGCGGAATTGAAGGGTCAAAAATAGTAAAAATAGAGGTTTATCAACTTTCAACTCGGATACAGTTCACGATTTTGGAGTTCCGGATACTCGATAACCCGATAAGTTTAATTTTTTTTTTTGGTTTAATAAAACATAGTAGCATATGGAAGTTAAGAGGAAAGGTTTTAAAGTTTGAAAAAAGAAATATTACATCGACTCATTTAGTTTAGCCACACCCACCCCAACTACATTTCACGACTTTTGTTTCATTGCTCAAGTCCTCTACTGTAACACCCTCAGCCCCTAGGGTCAGGAGCGTTACGTTTTCTTATGTCTTACTTAATTCCTGGGATAAAACGGACAGAGTTTCCCCTAAAAACTGACCGTTTCCAAGCTAAAAGCATTACAATAATCCCCTGCAAATCAACGGAAGCGCATAACATTTAAAAGAAGCTCAACGGCCAAACGCCGGAATTCCTAACTCAATGAACCACCCGCTCGGAGTACACCAAATAGAATAATTCTTTACTATAGGAAAAGTAAAAGGTACAACTCAACGGTCTACACAATTGGAGCACTTGGATTTACATCCCAAAACACAGCTAATTTCGAATAAAGACATCTAACTAGTCAGATGGCTGGCTCACACGGCCATACAGAGCGACTCATAACAATATGCATTATATGAGCTAGAAAACTTAGTTTACAACATTACAAACTAGGAATACGTTATATTACATCGTTAAACTCATGAATCTACTTCTATATGGCACACATAACTCTTTTTTCAACCAGGGGTAAACTTCAACTCCGCATAAGTGGCTTGACTGTCACCTGTCATAACAAAAGCCTGGGGAAAAAGGGGAAAGAGTAATAGGGTGAGCAACCACACGCTCAGTGAGAATTCCCCTACTCCTTAAAACCAAAACAATTGCAGGCAATAATACTAATAATAGTCACATATCACGTATTTATACTTTACTATCATATTAGGCAATCATAGTCCTCAAGGAAAGATTACCCTCCTTAAAACTTCGTTCTAACCCCTCAACTCGTTTCTAGGTCTTAAACGGCCAAACTTCCCTACTAACAAATAGTTAGGCACATAATCGAACAAGCAACAAGGATTGAGTATAAAGCTTTCAAACATACTTTTGAAACCATAGTGACTCTCGAGAAATATCAAGAAGGGTTTGTAATCCACGCCAACTCCTTTAAAGCTTATAATTCTTTCTAAAAGTTCTTAAAACATCTAAAATGATAAGAAAGACTTGTCAAGAACATACTTTCATAGAATATGCACATTGAAACGAATAATGCAACATCTGAAACTGTATTTGACTACTAGGAAATCTTTTCATAAAAGATGAACTGGAGGTGCACATTTGAAAGCTTTCTTTCTTTTCTCAAAAACACTTTACTCAGCCTCTTGAGGCTCGTATTCTTTAAAGGAAACTCCTTTTCTTACTTATTAGAAATTTACTCATAGCATAAAAACATCTATTGTGCTGGCTAGGGAAGTCAACACCGCCCTTAAGTAAGATCGTCACTCTTAATCTACGTTATCCCCGGGGTATACGTACTTAACTTCTTAGCTAAAACGCGTCTTAGTAGAGCAATTCTAACATCGATACTGTCCTCTGTGGGGCAACAGCTCGCACCAGGATAATCATATCCTGAGTCCAGTCCCCTCAAGGTTTTCTTACGCGTCACACATCATAACTTATCTGAGAAACAGCTCACATCAAGATAATTAATATCTTGAGTCCAGTTCCGAGGAACAGCTCACACCATCCAGTTCCTAACTTTTCTTTAGGGGGGAACAACTCATGCCATCTTTGCGTCCAGTTTCCAGGAACAGCTTACACCAAGATAACTCATATCTTGAGTCCAGTTCCTTCCCTCTGGCCAATTGCCTAGCACTTTCTTAGCTTTTAAAGTCGTATTTCATGTCTCTTTTTCAACGCTTACTTTGCTGAAAACTTACTTTTTAACAAAACGATCATAACCGTTTGAAATGTTTATAGTTCATTCGTTTTTGGCTTAAACACTTCTTATAAACGGAATAAGTTTGCTAACTCGTATATCGACTTCGTAAATAGCTTAAAAACTTCTTATAAACGTAATAAGTTTGCTAACTCGTAAATCGACTTCGTGAATAACTTAAAAGCTTCTTATAGACGTTATAAATTTATTAACACATAAATCGACTTCCTTTGAAACTTGAAAGCTTCTTAAGAACGTAATAAGCTTGTTAAATCGTAAAACGATTTCATTTCTAACTTAAAAGCTTCGCATAAATGTAACACGACTACTAACTCGCAAAATGACTTCGTTTTTAACTTAAGAAACTTTTTATAGACGTAAAACGTTTGCTAGTTTGTAAAACGATTTCATTTCTAACTTAAAAGCTTCGTATAAACGTAATACGTTTATTAACTCATAAAACGACTTCCTTTTAGACTTAAAAGCTTCTTATAAAGGCAACAAGTTGGTTAATACTTAAAACGACTTCACTTTAAACCTAAAAGTTTCTTATAAACGTAACACGTTTACTAAATCATAAAACGACTTAGTTTCCAACTTGAATGCTTCGTATAAACGTAATAAGTTAACTAAATCGTAAAATGACTTCGTTTTTAACTAAAAGGCTTTTTATAAACGTAATAAGGTTGCCTAATTATAAAACGCCTTTGTTTCTAACTTGAAAGCTTCATATAAGCGTAATAGGGTTGCTAAATCATAAAAACGACTTCGTTTCTAACTAAAAGGCTTCTTATAAATGTAAAACGATTGCTAACTCATAAAAACGACATCACTTTTTAGCTTAAAAGCTTCTTTTAAATGTAATACATTTGCTAAATCGTAAATCGAAACTCAATAGAGACTTAAGTAAGCAAAACACATGCAGATAAGTTAAGCTTCATAATTAGCACCTTAAGGTACTCTTTTTCGGGTCGTTTAAATCCTTTTAAATACGAGGAGAGGTCCTACCCAAACTAATGCCTTAAAAACTTTTTCGAACTCACTTTTAGCTCACTTTTAAATTTCCTAAACCTATCGACTCTTCAGTCTAGTCACTAACCGAATAGTTCGACGATTTAGGATATTTTTAGCATTTTAGACGTCCTAACACGCAAATAGTCAACTGATACATTTAAAAGCATTCTCAAGCATATAAAACGAGCTTTCTAAATGTCCTGTTCTTTTTAAAGACGTCTAAAATTTCAAGAATTAATCACATAGCGCATTGCGGGAAAAGGGGTTTACACATAGTACATTCATACACTTCATAGCACAACTCAGCAGAATAAGCCACACATGGCCTCGCAATCCACACGATTGCGGCAATTCACAACCCGGACTTCCTCCTCACACAACAACGACCACAAGATCCTCGAATCACTCAATAGTTCTTCCTCCAGCCATCCAACTACCATACTCGGTTCAATATTGTCATACAAACGAACAATACATAAACGATCATAAATCAATATAACATTCATGCTTAATAACCACCATAGTGTTGAAGTGTACCAACGGACGCAATCGAGGCTTTAAAGTGATAGTTTGTTTCCCAATTCACAAACCAACATCCATAGGCACCTTATTCCATTATAGTTATTACAAATAAATTCCAAACAAGCCCAAACCTGATACCCTATGTCCGACTTATTCTATAATTATTTCAATCACTCGGCTAGTATCCTTAGGTTCCAAACATGATTTAACTAATGACCAATAATTGAATTACGCTAAAAGAACACTCTTTTTGCCAAGCACTCCTCCAATCTGCCAGGTTATCAATATTCAGCATCAATTCGACATGCATTTAACCCAAACCAATTCCGGACTTATAAATTGTCAATATGAATACTAATTCACCCAACATGATTTCCACGCTCAACTTCAACATATTCTAGCTAATTGCGATAAAAACGTTGAAATTATTAGTAATTTAAGAGGAAAGGAACCCTCACCTCAATTCCAAGCTAGGGTTTCATTTGAATGATTTGGGCTCGACTTTCGATATGCAAACATCTCCAATTTTCGACCTTGCTCAGTGGTCAAATGAGTAGCACGCGATTCACACCCAAATTACAAAAATTCGAACCCTAGAACAAGCCTAAATTTCGGTTATCAACTTGAGATTGAATTGGGTGTTTGTAGATACGATTTTTCACCCCAATTTATAAAAAATTGAAAGCAATTAGAAGCTAATTTGCATGGTCTTACCTGGGCACGCGTTCGAGCTTCAATTTGGCGTCCAAAACCCACTGAACACGTGGTGGGTTCTCCCCGGTTCTGCCCAAATTCAGTACCAAATGGTGACTAGTTTATGGGGGAAGTCGAATGGGGGAAATTTGTAACTAAAAGTGGTGAAAATCCTCTGCAATTTTGAGCTTGAGGGTGCGTGTATGGAGGAGATGAAAGGAGGAAGAAGATGAAGCAGAGAAAGAGTGTGAAATGTCATGAATTGGGGGGCAGGGCTCGCGGGCAGGTGAGGGAGAAAGGAGGGACATGTGCAAATTACCGATTTGCTGCTCCCTACTCTCTTTTATTTATTTTGTCCCAAGCTGGTTCATATTCGATACCGCTAGTCTAATCCGTAACCCGAATTCTAACCCCAAATTGATAATATAATCCTTCACTAACTATTCGTTCCCAAATCTATCTAGGTTCGATTAAATAATATTGAACTGCTTCTAAGGTTGACAGCCTAATCGCATTCGGGTTCCTATTCGATTTAGTACTCGTTAATAACCATTAATAACGTTTATTAAAAAATCATCGAAAGATTTTCGAAACTAATAATAATATTAATAATAAAAATAACAGTGACATTAATATCCTTTTAATGAAATTAACATTCACATAGGCACTTAGAAAATAATTTTAGCCCATATCGCTAATAAAATACGGTTTTTATAACGTAAAAAGGCATCACGAACAACTTGACGGAATATAAAGTACGCGGGCCTTACATCTACCTCTCTCACTTTAACAACACCCAAAAAAAACCCTCTCTTAAACACAAATCAAACACAATGGTATAATTACTAATCTCATTGTAGGCACTAAAAGTATTTATGTATCGTACCAAAATAAAATAAAATAATTATTTGGGCAAACCCTTTTAATTAATTTAATCAGGCCCAAAAGACTTTCAAGTCGAAGCCCAAAAGACTTTCAAGTCGAAGCTCAAAAGCCTCTCAAGTCAAGCTCAAATCCAGGGCCAAGAAACGACTACCAAGTCAAACCACGCCTAAAGCCCGAATGACTTCCAAGTCAAGGCGCAGTCGAAATCAGGTTGAAGTCAAAGTCAAAATCAAAGGTCGAAGCTTAAGTCGACTACCAAGTCAAAGGTGAAGGCCTAAATCAACTCTCAAGTCAAACATCAAACGACTCTCAAGTCAACATCTGATCAAAGCTCGAGATGACTTTCAAGTCAATGCTCGACCCAAACCCGAAAAACTTTCAAGTTAAAGTCAAGGTCAAAGCAAATGACTCATAAGTCAAATCGACCCAAGTTGAGGCCCAATTGAAGGCCCAAAATGAGGTCAAAGCCCATTTTAACTTCAAGGAGGAAGGGGGAGTATTTCTATAAATAGGCCCCTATCCACTCGATTGAAAGGTTGGAAAAGGTTGGAAAAGTTTGGAAAATTTGAAGAATCCATCAAACACTCAAGTACTCTCTCTTTCAAGGAAGATAACGAGCACATCGAGCGTGTGCCGTCCTCCCTTAAAGATCAAAGACTTGACTTGATTGAGATCAAGCCTTTAAGGCCCTATCTCAAGCTAAGTTCATTCAAATTCAACAAGGAGATCGAATCAGAAGATTATACTCATTGTATTTAACAGAGATTGTACCCACACATTCAAATCAATACAAAGATTCAATATTGTATCCAAATTTCTGTCTAATTCATTTTAGACTTGAAATTTGTGTTTACACTCATATGACACGCTCGGTGGGACCTCTCTACCTCTCATCTCTTTCTCCTAAAGATCAAGACTTTCAAGTCGCAAGAACATCTTCTTCAAAGAAGACATGGTCACGAAGAATGTTGCCACGCAAGCTTCGAAGAAGAAAAGCACGGGATCTCTCCCTCGTAGATCCTGTGAAGTGAGCATCACTTCTAGTAGGCGAGCTCACACAATGGAGACAAGGAGCATGATGAAAGTTGTTGTGCCGATCGCTGCTAGGCAAACAGTGCCGCCCCCATCCAAACTCCAAAGCTTGAGGACGCAAGAAAAGGCGTCATCTTGGATGGATGAAATTCAAAACCTCCAACTTCAATCTCCTATCTGTGAGGTTGAAGATTACTACAACATTAACTCCTCTTCGCCCTCAATAAAGGGGGTCTGCTTGTCAGAAATTGAAGTTGATTCCTCCAAACTATTGTCATGCCAGCCATAATGATAGGCTCAACCACTCTGGAAGAGAGATGGCTAACATGAAGGCAATTCTAGAAAAAATCATCAAGGAGAGCGCAGAAAAGAAAGTGCGTATCAAGTTTCAAGAAGAAAAGATTGCTAAACTGACCAAGAAGTTAGAAAAAAGGCCAGCTCAATCTTCTGTACCAAGCCTAAAAATGTCAAGTCCTCTGGATCAATGACTATTGAGCAAACCCAAGACTTAATAGCAAATGCAGTTAAGGTGCAGCTAGGTGAAGGTTCGCACAGAACTTACCTATACACCAAGTCTTACACTAAGAGGGTTGATGCTCTTTGCATTCGCCATGGTTACCAACCCCCCAAGTTTTAACAATTTGATGGGAAAGGCAACCCAAAACAACATGTCCCACATTTCATTGAGACATGCAATAATGCTGGGACTGACGGCGACCTCATGATGAAATAGTTCGTCAGGACATTGAAAGGTATCACCTTTGATTGGTATACCTACCTAGAGCTTGAGTCTATCGACAGTTGGAAACAAATGGAGCAAGAGTTCCCCAACAGGTTCTATAGCACTCAGCGTACTATCAGCATGACTGAGCTAACAAATAAAAAACAGTGGAAAGATGAGCCAGTTATTGACTACATCAACCACTGGTGCGTACTTAGCCTTGAATGCAAAGGTCTGAAGCTTCTGCTGTTGAAATGTGCACTCAAAGCATGCATTGAGACTTATTGCACGTCCTACAAATGAGCAAACCTAGAACTTTCCAAGAATTAGCAACCAAAGGACATGACATGCAGGTGACGATAACTAGTAGTCGTGGCAACTCCTTCTATTCTACTGAGTCAAAGAATGACAAAGTTGAATTCAAGAAGGATGTTAACTTTTCTAAGAGCATGACCAAGAAGCGATGTCCACCTCTACAAGTCGGCCAATTCGGATTATGGGAAAGCCTAAACTAGGGGATAAGAAGAGTCTGTTGTTCAAGGTTGCGACAAGGAAGCGTCCCACACTAAAGAGCTTCAGGAAAAGAAGTACCCTTTCCTGACTCAGATTTGTCAGGTATGCTGGATTACTTGCTCGAGAAGGGTGTCAACGAATAGCCTGAGTCGAAATGTCCAGAAGCAGCTGGGAGGACCACCGATCCCAAACATTGTCAGTACCATAGAATCGTTAGTGACCCTCTTGAAAGGTGCATTACGCTCAAGGAGCGCATCATGCGATTGGCTAAGGAAGGAAGAATCATTCTAGATTTGAATGAAATAGCAGATGCTAGCCACGTCACAGTACAAAAGGTTGATGAGTCAGATTCCGAAATAGATCTCACTGAGGCATCAGAGGCCTTAGGAGAATGCTTTCCAAAAAGTTTATTTGATTATGTGGCTGTCTATACTACCTCATGTTCCGAATCTAACGATGACGAGACAAATAAAGAACCGAGTGTCCATCTCAAAAGAGATGACAAGGTCCTCACCGTCTTAGAAGCTTTACCAGTGCACATGGGTTGGCAACAAAGTTTTTACCTGGTAGAAGAAATGCGCGAACAAATTGTTGTTGCCATTCGTTAAGCAAATCTGTACGCTAACAAGATAAAGGATGCACCACTTGCGCGCGGTCCTGCGCAATGTGCCACCTGTTACACTACCATAACATTCACTGATGATGACTTGTTGTTGGGTTCAAAACCACATAATCATCTATTGTTTGTTACTGGATATATTGGGGGGAAAATGGTTAATAGAATTCTAGTAGATGGTGGTTCGGCAGTCAATATCATACCAAAGTCTATTATGAACGACTTGGGTATCACCATCGGAGAATTATCTGACAACAGAATGATGATACAGGGGTTCAACCTAGAAGAGTAATGTACGATTGGTATGATCTGCTTGAGTTGACCATGGATGACTTGACAACCTCGTCAATTTTTCATGTAATAGAGTCCAAGACTTCATACAAGTTCTTGCTTGGACATCCCTGGTTACATGAACACGAAGTGGTAGCGTCGACTTTACACCAATGCCTCAAGTACTACCGGGACAGCGAAAAGAAGATAAATAGTGATGTTAAACCATTTACCATGGCCGAATCACACTTTGCTGACGCAGAGTTATTCGATGAAGATGCCGCACTGAAGAAAATTACCCCAGCTGCTATAGCCTCCACAGGAAAAGAGAGTGTAAGAATGCTAAGGAGACCCGCGCCCCTCCTAAAAAAAAAATGGTGATGGCAGCATCAAGCCACAACAACAACGAAAAGATGAGAATAAATGGACAATTTCAGTCTTATCTGTCAAGCAGGAAAATGTTGCGGCTGTTAGGGAAAAAGTTTTAATATTTATAAACCCCAAGTGCAAGGTCTATCGTTGAGTACTCGGGATATCGTCCGCAGAGAGTTGGGTTTCCAACTACTAGAGCCAACTAAAGTGTCTTGAGCTAGGCAAAATCGAAGGGGATAGAAAATAGAACTAAACTACTACAGCAAAAACAAAAGGACTATGATTAGACCTAAGATAAACCAAGTAGTCAAGTTAAGCCCAAACCTTCCCTAGTTATGCTAGCATTCAGAGTTGATCGGTTGCATCATTGAGGCCACCTAAGTCCTCTCTCAAGGGTCAATAGGCTAATCTAGTTGCTCTAACCACCTATTTTTATGGGATTAATTCAACTAAACTACTAGGTTGACAACCCTTGACCTAGCTAGCGGCGAGACTATTTTCATGTCCCAATCCCAACTATTCTCTCTACCCATACTAGACAATCGACCTCACCTCTCAGTATAAGTCAATTGCCCCAAAACACGGATAAAAGCTCTTTCAAGCATTTCATCGAACAATTGGTGGGCGTGAAAGAAAACTCTAAATTCTAGGCATAAATAAGGTAAGGTTGGGGCATAAACAAGATTAATTGGCCATCAAGGGCTAGCCACAATCCAATCCAACACAAAATCAATCATCAATCATTAACAAAACCCAAAAACTCAAAGTAAACCTAAACTAGCAAAGAAGAAGGCAAACATGAATAGGAGAAGGAAGAGAATGAAATTAATCCAATCTAATCAAACTAACTAAACATGAATTAACAATAAAAACAAAACATATAAACTAAATAGTCCAAATACAAGAATCAAACTAGCAAAATATAAACATGAACAACATATGAAAAAGAGAGAGAAAAGGGAAGAAAACTTAGTCTTGATTGATAGAAAGAACTTGAAATCCAAAGTTTGAATCTAAGACTATAATCTTCAATCCTAATGTAATCCTCCTATTAAGGTTTTTATTAATAAACTAACCTATAACCTAACCTAAAAATTGCCAGAGAGAAGCTCAAGCGACCCCAGAACAAAACGCTTGAAGGGGCCTTAAATAGGAAATAGCGCGGCTGAGCGAACGGAGGGGGGGCACGACCGTGCCACATTTCTAGCACGGTGGTTCGGCCCCCCTATCGTCCCTTCTTGCCTATTTTTGCTCTTTTTTGTCCGTCTTCGCTCCTTTTCACGACGTTTGCTCGATTTGAAGTTTATTACCTACAAAAGCAAATAAAACAAGTAAAAACTCTAAAGATTATATTATTATACGAGCTAAAATTATGTAAAAGGGGCACGTAAAATATGATAAATTATCGCTGAACAAATACCCCCAGACCTATCTTTTGCTCATCCTCGAGCAAAACAAAACAAAAACTAACATAAGAACCTAACTCACTGTCGTAGGAATCACGGTTGCATTTAGCGTATGCAACAAGCCCTTTAAACCCCTTGGTTCCCCCAAGTGGACGAGTAAGGTCTCGTGAGGGTTTGTAGAAAATATACCCACAAAATCTTGAAAAAGAAAAATAAGTGGAAAAGAAGAAAGGAAAATAAAGAAAACAAAATAGATATACAAACAAGGCACAAATATCTATACAAGGGGAAAAACTGTAAACATTCTAACCAATCAAATGACCAATGCAATAAAGATATTAGCCTTTATATAAGTAGAGTGTACATATCAAGACTCTCTATCCATATACATGATATCAAAGTACCAACTTTTCACCCCACTGTACATCAAAACTTGGAATCCATCCTAGTACTCGGTGTGTAAGTGTATCATCATCTTAGGACTCAAGCTTACCAAAATCAAACTCATTTTCACCTAATTGACACATGCTACATATTGGCTTGTTAACACAGAAAGCAAGCTTTTCCAGTAGCAGTATTGCCTGAAAGGATAACACCCAATAGCGGTATTGCCTCAAAGGATAACGCCCAGTAATGCATGCCTCAAAGGGATACTTGTCATTCCTTGTTTTATGTTTTTCTTTTTCTCCTTTTTTCATTTTTTTTGAGTGCAGGCAAATATTAAAGTAATGGTGTTAAAAACAGGTGGGAGAGCCAATTATAGAAGACTAAGACCATAAGATAATGATGAAGTGTATACAAGGACTGGATTACACAACTATAACGGACTGTTGGGGTTAGAATTGGAACCAAAAATGACACGCTTAGGACAAAGATCTATCATGAACAACTTACTTATGTACAAGCTAATAGCTAAGGTACAATGGATCAAAGTCAGCCAAAATAATATAAGACTTCCCAGAAACAAGTCCGAAATATAAAATCTTTTTGGTTTTTTTTGAAAAATTTCCTCTCTTTTCCTTTTTCAAAAGATTGAAGCGTAGCATCTCCTCCCCCACACCTAGATCTCATAATATCCTCATTGGGAGCCAAGGAGTCACTACCACCACAAAAACACACAAAAATAAAATAACACACACAAGACACGCAAAAAAAACAAAACAAAACCCATGAAAAGACTCAACGAAGACATATATACACAAGCTAACACATTCACCCAAAAACACAATCTCACTCAATCAACAACAAAACCACACATATATACAAAACTAACACCATCAAAAACAAATATATACCAATCAAACAACACCACCAATCACAACACACAAATATCCACAAAAACATAAAAACGGTGATCATAGTCATCAATGGCTCAATAACATCCCAAATATCTCCTCAAAGTTGATCACCAACAAAACCGCAACATAATATCTACAACTAATCACACCATAATATCCACAACTAAACAAAAAGAAGAGAAAGAAAAGAAAAGAGGAGAAAGGAGAAGGGTTAGAACGATCATACCAGGTCGTGCATCTAAACTAGGCCTCGCTAAGATGGTGCTCTAAGAGGTTGGAGGAGCATCAGCCGCTCCTCCGAGTCTCTCAAGACTCACGAGTTCAATTCGGATGTCGTCAAAGCTCGTAAGAGCTTATCGTGTGCCTTTGCATGCATCTCAAAGTGATGCAAGTAAGACAACAATACTAGTAAAGATGTAGCAAATAGAGTTAGTGCTCTCTTAAACTTATCAAATTTCATAGAAAAATCGATATAATAATAAAAGAAAGTGGTCCATTCAATTTTCCTAGGCATGTCCTCTAGGTATGCACAATAAGGGTCCAAGGAGGGATTATACCCTCGAATGTCACCTAGGGACTCATGGAATGCATGCAAGTGAGAGGGCGTGGTGGGAAGTAAGGGGTATGAAATGGGGGTCAAGTCAAGTGGCTCGGTGCAAATTGGGTTGATATGCTCAATGTTAAGAGCGGCACCAATGACTAAACTATCATCACACACCTCCTCGAAAGGAGCCTTCTCAAGATATGGCTCAACCAATGTAAGTCCTCCTGACCAAGCAAGTAAAATATCCTCTATAGAACTAGCATCACCCCAAGAAGTATCGCCCATCTCTAACCCCGTGCACTGAGCTAAAGGAAGGGGAGAAGCAAGTAAGATCGAGTCACTAACACTAATGTCCATAGGTGTGCTAGAAAAGGATGGAGCAACAAATGTCAATGGGGTCAAGGGAGAGTCAAACACTTCCCCTAGGTTGGTCAAAAGTGCATAATCAAATACATTAGACTCTAGGGGAAGACAAGACTCACAATCATCATAAAGATGAGCCTCAAGTCTAGCGCAAGGTAGACTAGGGTCAGTCTCATGTAATAAACCACACTCCCTCATCCTACCAACAAAACGCTCATGTTGCTCATTCATTGTCCCTATCATGGCATCAAGTCTAGCATAACATTCATCGAAAACATCATAATAAGGACAAGAATTCACATCGTAGTCAAAAGATGAACAATAAGAGCACAAAAGAGGAGAATAAGTGTGCAAACCATAGGAAATGGAGGAAGGGCACTCAAAAGACTCACTAGCAATCTCATGGTGCCATTGATACCAAGTCAATGACTCAAATAAGTCCCACATATTATAAACGCCTAAAAAGCACATACCACCATAACACATGGACTCAAGGATGGCTCTGGTCTCATGTGTTATCCCTTCAAGCACAACATCATATATTTCTCATTTTTCATACTTAAAAAGCACATATTGAGCACGATAATCATTCTATCGAGACAAGTATTGCTAAAATGCTCAAATTGAGGTAAATGGAAAATAGCCATTTCGATTTTTTTCAAATTTTTGATTTTTGAATTTTTTTTGGATTTTTTTTTAAAAAAAATGCTTAGCCTCAAATGCTCAAATAAACCCCGATATTGAAAACCGCCAACTACCCAGCAACGGCGCCTAAAACTTGTTAGAGAAAAAGTTTTAATATTCATAAACCCCAAGTGCAAGGTGTATCGTTGAGTACTCGGGGTGTCGTCCGCAGAGAGTTGGGTTTCGAACTACCAGAGCTAACTAAAGCATCTCGAGCTAGGTAAAATCGAAGGGGATGGAAAATAGAACTAAACTACTAAAGAAAAAACAAAAGGACTATGATTAGGTCTAAGATAAACCAAGTAGTCAAGTCAAGCCCAAACCTTTCCTAACTATGCTAGCATTCAGAGTTGATCGGTTGCATCGTTGAGGCCACCTAAGTCCTCTCTCAAGGGTCAATAGGCTAATCTAGTTGCTCTAACTACCTATTTTCATGGGATTAGTTCAACTAAACTACTAGGTTGACAACCCTTGACTTAGCTAGTAGCGAGACCATTTTCATGTCCCAATCCCAACTATTCTCTCTACTCATACTAGACAATCGACCTCACCTCTCAGCATAAGTCAATTGCCCCAAGACACGGACGAAAGCTCTTTCAAGCATTTCATTGAATACTTGGCGGGCGTGAAAGAAAACTCTAAATTCTAAGCATAAACAAGATAGAGTTGCGGCATAAACAAGATTAACTAGCCATCAAGGGCTAGCCACAATCCAATCCAATACAAAATCAATCATCAATCATTAACAAAACACAAAAACTCAAAGTAAACCTAAACTAGCAAAGAAGAAGGCAAACATGAACAAGAGAAGGAAGAGAATGAAATTAATCCAATCTAATCAAACTAACTACACATGAAATAACAATGAAAACAAAACATATAAACTAAACAGTTCAAATACAAGAATCAAACTAGCAAAATATAAACATGAACAACATATGAAAAAGAGAGAGAAAAGGGAAGAAAACTTAGTCTTGATTGATAGAAAGAACTTGAAATCCAAAACTTGAATCCAAGACTACAATCTTTAATCCTAATCTAATTCTTATATTGAGGTTTTTATTTGATAAACTAATCTATAACCTAACCTAAAAATCGCAAGAGAGAAGCCCGAGCGACCCCGAAACAAAACGCCCGAAGGGGCCTTAAATAGGAAGTCCCGCGGCCGAGCATACAGAGGGGGCCATGACTGGGCCAGGTGGCATGACTGTGCCACGTGGTACGGCCCTATTGTGCCACATTTTTGGCACGGTAGTTCGACCCCCCTATCGTCCCTTCTTGCCTGTTTTTGCTCTTTTCTGTTCATCTTTACTCCTATTCGCGACGTTTGCTCGATTTTAAGTTTATTACCTACAAAAGCAAATAAAACAAATAAAAACTCTAAAAATTATATTATTATACGAGCTAAAATCAGGTGAAAGGGGCACGTAAAATACGATAAATTATCGCCTAACAACGGCAAATCCAGCAGCGCCAGTCTTCAGGTACATTCCTAAGTCCCATCGAAAGGATAGTGAATCACCATTTAGCAATGTACAAATCCTGAGAGCACAACCAAGGTTGAACACAAGTTCGATGAAGCCAGCACGTTCTCAAAGAAAAGGGTGTGCTTCCAGTTCATAAGGCAAACCCAAGCAAAGTTACCAAGGCTCATCTTCCTGGTTTTGTTGCTTCTTCTGAAGGCTCGCTTCAAGAAGAAAGCGACTTGCCAAAGATTCACACCAGTGATGGGTTTGATCCCAATACGTATAAATTAATGAAGAGGTCCGGCTATAACTTCAGCCAACCAACATCTTTGGGACATGTAATCGAAGCTAAGCCCTACGGACTTAATAGCACACAAAGGGTCATACAAAGTTAGGGGGCGGCATTATAACACCTAAAGTTGGCCTTGGCTACATATCGTCATAGCCTATAAGGATTTCGAGATGATGTAAGGACAAGTAATCCCTCACACAATATATCACAGCTAAGGAGGTTGAGGATGATGAGGGTGAAAATGTTAAGACCAATTCAAAAACGTCAGTGTTTAATAGGTTACAACCGTCTACATCGCGCCAACGCCCTTCTGTGTTCAGCAGGATGAGAAAAGGCAAAAGCTAAAGCCCTCCGTCTTCCGTAGGTTGAAGAAGGATGAGCAACATAAACCCTCGGTCTTCACCAGAATCAAGATAGGCAAAATGTCATCAAGCACACCGCCCTTATAAAAGAAGGATTCAGTGTTCACCGCCTTGGCAAAATAAATGTAGTCCAAAGTTTAATTCCTTCACGCATGAACCGTGTTTCCACTTTGAATGTGAGGGTGGATGACTCGCTGAAAGTAAAGAGGCGTGTCCTAGTTCTCACTAGCAATTGGGCTAAGGCCAGTTCAAAAGAAAGAACTAAGGAGGAGGATCAAGCTTCTCCCAACTGCAACGTAAGCCAAGAGGTGAGCGACTCCCCATGAGGAAATGCTGGACTCGCTTTTGAATAAGAGCCTAAACTGTTTACCACAAAAAAAAGAGACAACTCCTGAACAAGAGCCTAAACTGTTCAAACATTCAAATTAGAAGGCTCTCGAACAAAAGTCTAAACTGTTCACACACATTCAAAAAAAGTGGCTCCCGAACAAGTAGGGACGAAGCTTCCATTAGGCCACAGAGGCTGCGGTCTCCCTTGTCTTTTTAAATATTTTAATGCCTTGGTAAATATTTTGTGATATAATAAGTTACCATAGCTGGCTTACTCTAACGGGGAGGCAAGTGAGCTTTGTAAGTGAAGGTCAAGAGTAGAATTCACACAAGCCAAGCATTAGCCATTGAGTAATGTTCTTTTTCATTTCATTTTTTTCTTTTTTGGCATATTTTTCATTACCAGAGGCATCAATTGAAATGTTTTTTCTTCATTTAAGATTAATATGCTTATTAACCCATAATTATAGGTAATAAATTTTAGCTTTTCTAAAAAATTCTTTATATGCATATGATCCAAAAAAATTCAATAAATGTATAAGAAATAAATGTTTGAGTAGCCGAATTATTCTTGTGGTTGAATTGTTGAATAAAGTAAAATTTTGTAACGTATTAGATCACTCACAATATCACAGCTCCTAAAAGAGATAACTTTATTTATTTAGCTGTTTTGTGGAAAGTATCACAAGATGATAGAAAAAAAAGTAAGAGACGTAATGTGAATTATTTTTTGAATCCCTTCCCCACCACTCCTAAATCTATTTCTTATGTTGGGTGCCCTCGTTTTTATTTTTATTTTTTCACACATAGGAAAACAAAGACTATTTTATTCTTTTCCTTTTAGTTTTCTATCCATTTTAATCTATTGGTTTAACACGTTAAATATTCTTTAGGTCTATTTCTTCTTCAATGATGAGTTTATAATTTGCCATATTGTTGAGATGTTAAATAATTCAGCCCCCCTTGTTGCCGAATCCTAGCTTCGTCCCTGCGAACAAGAGTATAAACTGTTCACTCAAGCAAAAATCTTTGTACTACTCTTGACCCGCAAGAGTATAACTGTGAATGGCAAAACAAATGAAAAAGGATGCTTTGTTGAACTATGTGATGACTTGATCTTATTGGAAATTACAAGTGCCCATAAGTACGTCGGCAGCTTGGTCAGCAAATCAACAAGTGCATTCAAGCACATCACATAAAAAAAAGAGAAGAGGGGGGCATGAAAGAAAGGCAATAAAAGACATCAGCTTTTTGCTGCCGAGTTGCTCCTCGCTACCCGTACCACTTTTTGGCGTATACGGTCCAATATTAGACCCAAAGTCACCTAACGGTAGGCTGTGTTCGTAAGTGATTCTTCAAATCTTCACACCACTTTTGGCGTGTCTGATCCCATTTTAGGGCCCAAAATGCCTGACGGTGAAATCACGTTCACAAGTGGTTCTTCACATCTTCATACCACTTTCAGGCATGTAGGTTTCCGTTCTAGGCCTTAAAAGGCCTAGCAGTAAACCATTTTGTAAATGGTTCTTCAAGTCTTTATTCCATTTTTAGGCGTGTAGGTTTCCATACTAGACCTCAAAAGGCCTAGCGGTAAACCATTTCCCAAGTGGTTCTTCAAGTGACTTCACAACCGGCATAAGTGACTGCACAAACGCAACCAAAAAAAAGGAAGGGTCTTCGCATACAAAAACATCACAAGCGACAAAAAAATGCTATCTTTCAACAAGTAAGCATGATATTGCGTCGACAAAAATGTGACCTTTCAACAAATAGGCATGACGTTGTGACGACAAAAAAAAAAAAGGCGATCACAAATGAGCATGACATTGCAGTGCCACAAGCAAGCATGAAGGTCTTTCAGCATGTACCGTCTATGAAAGCATCAACAAGGTATGAGGGGACCTTTCAACAAAAGAAAGTTGATTCCTTTGGATTCATTTGAGTCAAAGTCGTCACCTTTTTTCAAATATGGCTGCGCGAGGAACATTTCCCAATCATAAAAAATTGATCTTTGGCCTTCCCCTCCCCCCCCCCCCCCCCCCCCCCCCCCCCCCCCCCAAAAAAAAAAAACGTCAGGCACCCCAAAGACAAATTCTTTAAAAGAAGTAAAAGTAGTACCTTTGACATAAAGCGACAAATCTAAGAACAGAAAAGGAGGGACTTGTATTGAGCCAGAGAAAAAATAAAAATAAAAAAAAAAGTTGATGGATTTTAGGTGTGGATAAACCAGGGGCCTTGCCTTTCAGCCATGACCAAGAACCCTTCATCCCTCACTACCTCTCTTCCCATTGACTATCCCATAAAATCATGTACTTCTTCAAACTCCAGAGGTGGGAGCACCAGGCTATAAACAGAGTGCACTGTTCCACTCAATCAACTAACTATACTTTTATAAGTTATTTGGTGGCACCCACCCAATGGCCCAAACCTCCCTTAATAGGGCAAGGGTTCGTTTTGGAGGGAACTTGTGAAACACTCGATTCTTCACAGGATTCGTTGGCTCATTCATAACCAATACAGTGGTGAAAAACCCAATCTTGTGAAGAAATTGGATATCACGAATTTGAAGGTGTTTGTTAATGTGAAAGCCATCACCATCATCGTCATCTGACTGGGGAGATGGGCACGCTATCACCTCTTTCCATTTTCATACTCTCTTCAGATCCCTAAACACGCCTGCCAATTGATCGAGGCTAAAAGAGGCGCCAGATTCGAGCATGGCTTCTACAGCCACGGAGGCCCACCACATGGCGACAGAGGCCGCACCCGCCGCCGTGCCGGTCGCCGTGACGAGGAGAAGAAAATGGGTCCCCGTCACCAAGCTCGGCCGCCTTATAAAGGAGTGCAAAATCGCCACTTTGGAGTAGATCTACCACCATTCGCTCCCATCAAGGAGCACCAGATTGTCGACCAGCTGGTCGGATCGGCTTCGAAGGACGAGGTGATGAAGATCATGCCGGTTCAGGATCAGACCCGGGCTGAGCAGAGGACTTGGTTAATTCGTGCTTGTGGGTGGTGAAAATGGCCCTCCAGGTTCTGGTTATGCTGATTGAAGAAACGAAGAAGAAGGGTTGAGCTGATCACGTGAGATAAGCGTGGCAGTTAAATGAAACAAAACACAAGCAGTAGCCCAAAGTTTGAGACTGGGCCTGAAGGAGGGCCAATCTGCCCCTGGCCCGAGCGAGAAAGAGGGAAATTACGTGTTTCCCGCGTGCGATTTAAGTGAAGCAAGCACGCTGGGCTCCCGATTTTATGATTGCCAGACCAAGCCCAGCCCACATGTGAACAAAAAGAAAAAAGAAAAAAGGGAAGGCCGGTCCAGGCCCACACGAGAGAAAGAAAGGAAAAAGAGAAATATAGAAGCTGAAGCCAGGCCCAGACGCTGGTCTGACGCCTTTGGGCCGCCAAGACTGCCGAAGCCGGGCCTGCCAGCCGAATGAGAGGCTAAAAAAAAAAAAAAAAAAGAGAGAAGAGAGAAGAGGAGCTTCGGCTTGTTGGTTGGGCTCTGTTTTGGGTCGCTTCATGCTTCCATATGATCCAACCCATTTTTCTCCCAACTCTTTGATTAAAAAAGGTGTCCACTCAATAAAATTTTCATAACTTTCACCCCCCAAAAAAAAAAAAATCAACAAAGCATGTTGAAATTCTATTAAATCATTTGTTGTGAACCAATGTTGCATAAAGATCATGAAGGAAACAAGTCGCAGCTGCTTTAAGGAAAAAAAAATCAAGATGTCGGCCACGCTCAAACGACAAGTCTCGTACGTGACCTTGTCTCGAGGGGGCAATTTGTAGGCACTAAAAATATTTATGTGCTGTACCAAATAAAATAAAATAAATTATTTGAGCCAACCCTTTTAATTAATTTAATCAGGGCTAAAAGGCTCTCAAGTTGAAGCTCAAAAGATTCTCAAGTCAAGTTCAAATCCAGGGCCAAGAAACGACTATCAAGTCAAACCACAACCTCAAGCGCGAACGACTTTCAAGTCAAAGCGCAGTCGAAAGTAGGTCAAAGTCAAAGGTCAAAGCCTATAAGTCGATTACCAAATCAAATGTCAAGGCCTAAATCGACTTTCAAATTAAACGTCAAATGACTCTTAAGTCAACATCCGGTTAAAACTCGAGGTGACTTCCAAGTCAATACTTGGCAAAAACCCTAGAGACTTCTAAATCAAAGTCAAAGTCAAAACAAATTACATATAAGTCAAATCGACCTAAGTTGAGGCCCAATTGAAGGCCAAAAGTGAGGTCAAAGCCTATTTTGACTTTCAAGGAGGAGGGGAAAATTTTTCTATAAATAGGCCCCTAACCCCTTGATTGAAAGGTTGGAAAAGGTTAGAAAATTTCAGGAATCCATCGAAGGGTTAGGAAAGACTGGAAAATTTGAAGAATTCATCCAATACTCAAATATTCTATCTTTTAAGGAAGACCACGAGCACATTGAGTGCGTGCCGTCCTTCTTTGAATATCAAAGACTTGCCTTGATTGAGATCAAGCTTTCAAGGCCCTCTCTCAGGCTAAAGTTCATTCAAATTCAACAAGCAGATCGAATCGGAGGATCATGCTCATTGTATTCAATAGAAATTGTACCCACACATTCAAACCAATACAAAGATTCAATCTTGTATCCAAATTCCTGTCTAATTCATTTTAGACTTGAAATTTGTATTTACACTCATATGTATTGACTTTTTCAAATTCCGGTTAAGTAGATCAAAAACGGAATACCTCCATTGTCGTTTCAGTGGAAGGATAGAAGAAGGGGGAGACATCACACTGGATGGGAGGGTGATTCCAAAGGTCGCTCAATTTAAGTATCTGGGCTCGATCATCCAGCAGAACGGGGACATTGACGAGGATATTAGCCAGCGGATAAGAGTGGGTTGGCAAAAGTGGAAGTCAGCGTCAGGGGTGCTGTGTGACAAGAGAGTGCCTCTAGGTCTGAAAGGCAAAGTCTATCGGAGGGTAGTTAGACCGGCTGTTCTCTATGGATCAGAGTGTTGGCCTCTAAAAAAAATGCAGGTCCAAAGGTTGATGGTAGCTGAGATGAGAATGGTCAGGTGGATGTGTGGTTTTACGAGATTGGACGGAATTAGGAATGGCGTTATTAGGAGCTTAGTCGAAGTTGCCCCCATAGAGGAGAAGATGAGGGAATTGAGGCTTAGATGGTTCGACCACGTGAAGAGGAGAAGTGTAGCCGGCCCAGTGCAGAGGTGCGAGATGATCGTCCCCCTGGTGGAAAGAGAGGGAGGGGTAAACCGAAGAAAAGCCTAGAGGAAGTGGTTAGAGAGGACCTGAGAGTTGTCGGTCTGACGGAGGACATGGCTCAGGATAGGAGGTTATGGCGGGATAGGATTAAGGTCTCTGATTGTAGGGGACCGGCTCCGTAGGTGGTAGTAGCTTCGGTGGGGTGGGGCGGGTTCTTGGTGTGCTTGTCTACAGGTTGTACTTGTCTGGGATGTGACGGCATCTAGCGCCCCTAGTTTGTTGAGGTATGTCTCCGCTCCTTATTTATGTGCTCTTCGTACCCTTTTCCCCCGTTGGTAATTGGTTTGTAATCGTTTCCTCTTTAAACCTTTTTCTCAAAAACTGTTTTGTGGGTCTTTAGGAATCAACCTCTCTATGGGTAGGAATACCGGTAGGGGTAAGGTTGTCTACAGTTGAATCTCCCCAGACCTTGCAAAAGCGGGACCCACACTAGGAGTTGTTGTTGTTGTTGTTGTATTGACTTTTCCAAAAGTATTCATTAATAGAATGCTTTCTAGAGAGCAAAATAAATGAAGGCAACTTTCTGGGTTGCCAAATCTCGTCGCCTTATCCATGGTCTCCCCCCCTAAAAATTTTTTCATTTGTTTGAATTACATTAATAAGCACAAATTTGGCATAAAATATTTCATTTTAATTTAAAATGCAACATATTTCGAAAAATTTTAAAGAAAACTACTCTCATAACTTAAATATACTATACATAAGACATAAGAAAGCGAAAGTTTAAGAAAAAAGTAAAAAGAAAATCAAATTAGCGAGTACTCGAAAAACAATTTTATACTCAAAATTTTTGGTTCGGCTTCAGTTCATAATTTTGCCGACCCAAAATTTTGGGTATTCGAATCGAAATCTATTTTGGTTCGGGTACCCGAACTATGAACATCGCTAATATTCACCAGAAAAATATTCGGCAGAAATATAATACTGGAACTAGTATGTTTTTCTCTATATGATACACGTGATGTTTTTGGAGTTCTTGTGTGTAGTAAAATGTACATACAAAATAATAAATCATCCAATATTTCAAGCGAGACGTAGAAAATTTTTATTTTTTTACTCTAATAGTTTTCAAACTTGAAGTATGGTTACTTAGATGGTAAAAATTATAAGAAATCGTTAAATTAAAAATTTCTGTTTATTAAAGTTTATCCAGATTAACTTAGCTAAATATGCATATGCATGTTCTATTAGTGAATTTGATGCGCATATGTTACTAGAATTTGTAGTTTGATAATACGAAATAGTACACGCTTTAGAGGTCTAGAAAACTTTCACATATCATAGTAAGAGTAAGAAAAGGGAAAATAATTTTACCACCCAAAATTGTTAGTGTTGACTTAGACTCTTGTATTTTGAAAATTTAAAGTAATTTGGTAACTTTTGACATATCACAATAGAAATATGCAGTAAAGGGAAGCTAATCACACCACTATTAATTGTTAATGCCATTTGGGCTCTTGCACTCTGAAAATTGAACACATTTTGAACCTTACGGTATGATCATATTATATTGAAGATCTCTGATATTCCATATTTCATATTTGTATTTATATTTATTTAAAATAGTAGGTTAAAATTGGTGCATTTATGTTATAATACATTACTTGGATTGATTTAAAGAATGCATCACTTGGAAGAAAAGACAATGCTAGAATATTTATTATGCGTTAATTCTTTTTGTGATTGATTTACGTGGACAATTTAATGCTAAATTCTTTCTAACATAATGCATTTTTTTGGATAAAAAAACATAATGTATGATTTTGGGTATAATGCATTACTAAAACATAATGAATTATCTTCTAAATATTTCTTAACAATAAGGATGTAATTTTTTTAAAAAAAAGGTAAATTATGTGAGAGTGACATGCATCAAAAGACTAAGAAGTTTTGTTTTGTTGTTCTATACCCATGTGATGCATGGAAAAATTTTGATTTTTCAAATTATGATAACTATGTGTAAAAAGTACAATAATTATATTCATTAGTCATGTAATTCATGGAAAAGTTATTTGAGCCTAAGTAAAAAAGTACAATAGTTGTTTAAGATTAGGTGGAAAATCCACTCCTAAACTTGCTATTGAATGGAAAAAAGAAAAATCAATTTATAATACCTTCAATTAACTGTGAATTTTTCACTGATTTTTTTTAAAAATTCAACTGGAATACTGGATACAATATTTATACATGACTGAAAAACTATTTATTATTCATACAATGACTTATTTGGGGTAATTTTCACCGATTCTATTATGCATCTGTCTGATTTTGATGATCCTATTTTGGCAGTTATCTTCCCTGAGTCCTAATTACTACTTATAGTTGTCTGGCGTGTGTTTAGTACAACATCTCATTTAGATGTACGTAAAATGACATCTATATTACTGTAGTTTTCGTTAAATATGATGTTTAATATTGTTGGGATAACGTCCATAAATTGATTGATGTTCATAGTTGTATATAATTAAATATTTCAATTCTTAAATTTTCTTTTTTTTGACTGGATAAATTTTATACTTCTTCAATTTTTGAATAACTGTCCACTTTGACTTTTTATAAATATTAAGCAATTCAAAATGACAAAATAGTAGTAGTAGTAGTAACAACAATAATAATAATAATAATAATAATAATAATAATAAGCATAATCATAATCGTAATCATAATAATAATAAGAAGAAGAAGAAAAAGAGGAAGAGGAATAGTAGTAGTAGTAGTAGTAGTAGTAGTAGTAATAATAATAATAATAATAATAATAATAAATCTTTTATTATTTCTTAATAGTTGTGTATTTATAGTAAATAGGATGCATAACTATCATCATAATATCAGTTACGTATGTATAGTAAATAGGATCCGTAATTACATCATAATGTGTGTAATATCTCTAATATTCCATATCTATAATATTATAATAGCAATACTTGCAAACCCTAGAATGGTGCAACGAAAGTGATTTGTGGAGATTAGTATGATCCACATCATTAAATTAATTTATCTATTTAATTTAAGCCGTTAAAATAACTATTTTGTTAGATTATAGCAAAACTTGAGCAAAAAATTACTTGTACTAGAAGGTCTCTTCAATGCTCTCACATTCCTACCTTATCACGTCAATAACTTCCCCACCCCAAAAGGACTTCTCCACCCAGCTCCTATGTTTTGGCTTTGGAAAAAAAAAATGGTGATTCTTCTATAATTGATGAAAAATTCAACTATTATAGTTAAAATCATTATCATCCCTTCATTGTCTTCCTTAAAATTTGAATAGTCAATTTTTTTAATTGATCTTACCTGATATAACCAGTTTAAAATCATCTGCAGTTTTTCTCATGGCATCTTCTCTCTCTATCTCCCTACTCCCTCACATCGAACCCCCGGTTTCAATCATTCTTCGTCAATTTCTTTTCTTTTCTTTTTGCTCTGTTCAGTAATACGTACATTTTTCTCTCCTTAAGGGTAGATGAAATATGACCCACATCAATCTACTCACAACCTTTTCCTCCTTTTCTATTCCACATTTTTCTTTTCGTGGGTAAATTGAGTGGGTAAAAGGGTGAAGTAAGTTGAAGTAAGTTGAGGTGGGTTAAGATAGGTTGAATTTGGTATTTTTTTTTTGAGGTGGGTTGAAATAGGTTGAAGTAGATTGAAGTGGGTTGATGTAAGTTGAAGTGGGTTAAAGTTGGTTGATGCAGGTTGAAGTGGGTTAAAGTTGGTATATTTTTTATGTGGTGGACTGAAGTGGGTTAAAATAATGAGAATGTAATTTATGTGTGATAATTTATGAAATTATCGAAATTTTGTGGAATTTTAGTTTATTCTTTTTTAATTTTTAATTTTTAATTTTAATTGTTAATTTTTAATTGTTAATTTTTTATTTTTTATTTTGTATTTTTTGTTTTTAATTTTTCTATTTTTAATTTTTAATTTTTAATTTTTAATTTTGTATTTTTTATGTTTTGTTTTTTATTTTTTATCTCCTAATTTTTTAATATCTTATTTCCTTTTTATTTTTTATTTTTTATTTTTTATTTTTTATTTCTTAATTTTAATTTTTAATTTTTAATTTTTAATTTTTAATTTTTAAATTTTCAATTTATATTTTTAAATTTTTAATTTTTGTTGTTATTTTATAGTTTTTATGTTTTTATTCTTTATGTTTTTATTTTTTATTTTTTATTTTTTTATTTTTATTTTTTATTTATTTTGTATTTTGTATTTTGTATTTTGTATTTTTTACTTATTACTTTTTATTATTTTATTTTCTTATTTTTTAATTTTAATTTTTTGATTTTTATGTTTTTATATTTGTATTTCTATATTTTTTATTTTTTATATGTTCTTATTTTTTTATTTTTTATTTTTCTTATTTTCTTATTTTCTTATTTTTTTCTTTTTTCTTTTTTATTTTTTCTTTTTTTGTTTTTATGTTTTTATGTTTTTATGTTTTTTTTTGTTTTTATTTTTTAATTTTTGCTAGTTTGTTAATTTGTAATTTTATATTTTATATTTTGTATTTTTTATTTTTTATTTCTTTTTTTATTTTTTATTTTTTATTTTTTGTTTTTTAATTTTTTCTACTTTTTATTATTTTATTTTTAATTTTTTTAATTTTAATTTTTTTATTTTTATGTTTTTATGTTTTTATGTTTTTATTTTTTGTTTGTTATATGTTTTTATTTTTTAAATTTTTAAATTTCTGATTTCTTATTTTTATTTTTTATTTCTTATTTTTAGTTTTCTATTTTTCTTTTTTTATTTTTAAATTTTCATTTTTATTTTTTTATTTTTTCTTTTTTAATTTCTAATTTTTAGTTTTTAGTTTTATTTTTTATTTTCATTTTTTATTTTTTACTTTTTACTGTTTATTTTTTTAGTTTTTTATTTTATATGTTTTTATTTTTGATTTCTTATTTCTTATTTTTTATTTTTTATTTTTTACATTTTAATTTTATTTTTTATTTTTTATTTTAAATTTTTTATTTATGGTTTTTTATTTTTTTCTTTTTTATTTTTTATTTTTTATTCATTGTTTTTTATTTGTTATTTTTAACTTTTTGTTTTTAATTTTTAATTTTTTATATTTCATTTTTTATTTTTTATTTTTTATTTTTTATTTTGTATTATTGTTTGTTGTTAATTTTTTATATTTATTTGTTAATTTTTATCTTTTTATTTTTATTTCAAACAAAAGCTATAGAAAATTCCAACAAAATAAAAAATAAAACATAAAAAAATAGAAACATAAAAAATAAAAAATAAGAAATAAAAAATAAAAAATAAAAAAATTAAAACATGAAAAATTAAGAAATAAGAAATTAAAAATAAGAAATTGAAATTAAAATGTGAAAAATAAAAAATAAAAAATAAGAAATAAAAAATAAAAAATAAAAACATAAAACATAAAAATATAAAAACATAAAAAAATAGAAAACAAAAAATAGAAAGTGAAAAATGAAAAATAAAACATAAAAAATAAACAAATAAAAAAATGTCAAATAAAAATTAAAAATTAAGAATTAAAAATTAATGTAAAAATAAAAATAAAAAATAAAAACCTAAAAACATAAAAACATAAAAACATAAAAAACATAAAATTATCAAAAAATGAAAAGTAAAAAATAAAAAAAATAAAAAATAAACAGCAAAAAGTGAAAAATATAAAATATAAAATAAGAAATCAAACATAAAAATTAAAATAAAAAATAAAAATAAAAATAAAAACAAAAAATAAAAAATAAAAAATAAAAAATAAGAAATTGAAAAGTAAAAAAATTAAGAAAACAAAAAATAAAATATAAAAATAAAATATAAAAACTAAAAAAATATAAAAATAAAAAATAAAAAATAAAAAATAAAACTTAAAAAATGAAACATTTATAAAAGAAAAATTAAAAATTAAAAATTAAAAATTAAAAAATTTAAAAATTTAAAAATAAAAAATAAAAAATAAAACCTACTAAAATTTAAAAATAAAAAAATACAAAATAAGAAAATACAAAATAAAAAATAAAAAATTAAAAATTAAAAATATAAAAATATAAAAATAAAAAATAAAGGAGAATAAACAAAAATTTCACAAATTTTCGATAACTTCATAAATTATCACACATTAATTACGTTCTCATTATTTTAACCCACTTTAACCTACCACATAAATAATATATCAACTTCAACATACTTCAACCTACATCAACCCACTTCAACCTAGTTCAACCTACCTCAACCTACTTCAACCTACTTCATCCTTTTACCCACCCAATTTACTCACGAAAATAACAGATCTTAAATCTCACATGATACTTTACAAATTATTAAAATTATGAAGGGGGTGGGTTGAAGTTGATTGAAGTTGGTTGAGGTAGGTTGAAGTGGGTTGAAGTGGGTTGAGGTAGGTTGAAGTTAATTGAAGTTGGTATTTTTTTTTTCAAGTGAGTTGAAATAGGTTGAAGTAGGTTGAAGTGGGTAAATATGAATTGACCCACGAAAAGAACAGGCCCTTAATCTAATGGTGGAAGTTAGATGGAGTTTCCTAATTAGCACCAAAAAGAAGTGCTCAACTTCCATAATGGTTTTCACTAGCACTACCCTCATCTTCTCGAGAATCAACATTAAAAAAAATTTGAGCAAATTTAAGCTTGGTTACTATTTTAGATAATTTAATTTGTAAATTGAGATTGTGGTTGTTGGGTATTGAAGAGTAGTAGAATACATCAATCAGTCTCCATTGTTAATGGTCTAAAATTATATTATTCCATAACTATTACCCAGAACAACAGTCAAGAATATTAATTTTTGCTAGCCGAGCTATCATCACACACAACCAAGCTGTGTAATTGAGAAAAGCAAGCAGAAATTAATTAATTGCTAATCAGTTGAAAGTAGAAAATTGAAATCTCAAATTAAAAAAATTAATGCTTAATGTCAATGGCGTTGCCATGGGGAGAGTGGAAGACATGGACATATCATATTGTGACGAGCTCAAATTAATCGAGAATCAATCTCTTACATTGATAGAACTTGAAGTTGACCAATCCTAGCATACCTACATCTCTCCCCATGATTCATTGCACATTCACTTCCAAAAAAATCATTTGGGTGACTGCAATGTTGAAAGAGAGGATTAGAGAAAGCAGAGCATGCAACAAGCCATGAAAAACGGATACTCTAAAGGAGAGAGAATAATGTCTTTAACTAAATTAGCAGGTCATAAGTAAAAGGTTTCAATGGCGGGGATTTATTTTTAGAAGATCAATGGTTCAAATTTTGCAACTGTTATAATTGAAAAAAAAAGTTTAATTATGATAGAATTTATGAAAAAAACCCCTCAATATGAGTAAGTAATGTGAAGGACTTCTCCACTCTAACTCTCCAATGATCTCAATCTCCTACTCTTGTTTACAATTGAAATATCTTCTCATTAAATCTCTGCTGTTGATATAGCAAAGTTATCTTATATTTTTATTATAGAAAAAGCTAAAAATTCATCCAATAACTACTCCCTCTTCATGTGCCCCATCTCTCTCTCTCTCTCTCTCTCTCTCTCTCTCTCTCTCTGTTATCATCGACTCACAACTCACCCTACCTCTCTCTTCACTCTACTCTGAACTAAGACTTTTGTATGCTTGCATTTTGTAAACGAGTAGTTCCCTTTCCCTTTTCAATGTTGTGGCATGCCCGAATTGCCTATATACTGCCCGCTTCGGCTCATTCATCTTCTATATCAGGATTCTAATTGATATTATTATTGTTCCTCATAGTTTGGCTGTTTGCAAAGCTAAAAGGATTTCCGCTAATGTGGATGCATGTTATAACATGGATTGTAACTTCCACAAGGATGCAATAATGTGTTGATAATTTCTTTGACTTAATTCAAAATATCATTGCATGATTAGAATGATTACTTTAATTAATTGTTTATTGTTTTCCTTGTTTATATGCCTTCAAGGTCTGTAATTGTGGAACTTGGTTCAAGGAATATAATGTAATTGTGTAAAGTGAGAAATGAACAACCATGAAATTTACTATTGTCTTTAGGTCAGGTTTAAAGGTTTTGCAACATTACCATTATTTGAAGATATTACGAAGGGGGATGCTAATAGACAAGAAGGTGAAGCAAATGAACTCGGTAGAAGAAACAGATAGGTGTTTAGCATAGTAGAGTGGAGCTTGAACCTTATATAAAAATATGTATAATTTCCTATGTTTATAACTGGATGGGGGTCTATAACATGTCCTATATTTTTTGAATTTTTTTTACGAGTTATCATAGGGAGAAGCACATGTTAGATATGTTATGAAGAGAATTTGTGGTCCATAAATGTTGATATATAATGTATAAACGTAGGAGTTTAGAGGAGGAAATGACTTTGTTTGAAAGAGATTCAGATGTCTCTAATTATTCTTGAAGATAGTATTGTCTAATGTAAAGGAATGGGTATTTTTCGCTTATAACTTGGCGAACCTATTTCATATGTGAGTCATACATGATCGCAACTGTCTCACACTATGTGATGATTATTTCATGAATCAAGACCTATTTTTAATGGGTTAATTCTTTCTTTCCCAGATATAATCCACTTATAATTGAATTTAGTGAGATTTGAGAATACAAAGACTTCAGAGGGAGGGGAGAAGGATTTAATTCCCCAATTAAAGTTTTCATTGATTGAAATGGGCAATTTTGTTAATTATATGATCAAATAAATCAGATAATATTTTATCTAAATGTTCGAAAAATATTTATGCGACAAATGATTTTATAAACTAAATACTCTATAGTTTTTAATTTAAAAATTCATTTAAAAGATATTCCGTGTATCGCACGGGTCTATACTAGCTCATAATAGTAAATAGCTTTTATTCTTTATTATTTGAATTAAAAATAATAATTTATGTGACTTGAAGTTAGGTTTAGAATTAGGTTAGGAAAAGTCCAAACTTCTAAAAATTTGAAATGTGTATGCTAGCTTTGTGAGATTTTGTTTATTATATATATATATATATATATATTTATATATATATATATATCATATATATATATATATATATCTCGGATTGAAATTAATCATTTGGGATAATAAAACGATATAGGCTATAGGGATAGTTTAATAGTATTGGAATATTTGGTGAAAATCAAGGGTTGATTCCTAGTAAATTATGTATGTAAAGTTTAATCATAAAAAAATATTGAAACAAAATAAACTTATCCTACTAAATGAATGCAAAAAAGTGCAATAATGTGGAGAAAGAACTAAAGACTTTTTTAATCTGCATTGCTGTTTTCTAATCGAATGACTAATATGGCGCCACATGATCACCAACCCAACCACCCCAATTCTGTTGCCTCATGACCTGTTACATGTACTCTACTCCGGAAAGCACAGGTGATTCTAGGGTTGACAACGGCAACAAGAAGCTTCACCGACAGACGATGGGCTTTACCGGCAAGCAGCAAGTGTTAATCAGCGCTCATAGTCCACCAGCAAGGCTGCAACCCCAACTCTATTCTTTTATTTTTATTTTTATTTTTATGTCAATCAATGCAATTCTTGTTTTGGCATTATTGTAGTTGTTTTGCATGTGAAACAGGCACAAGATGACCTGTGTTTGAGTCCTGGCAAAAGCATAGCTCATAGGTTTTTGTTTTTCTATTCTTTCCCCACCTTCCTTCATTTACGGTCGGCATTTTTCTTTTCTGTTTTTTTTTTTTGGGCTTTGGTGATTCTATTTTTACTTTTGAAGGGACGGTGGACTTCTTTCCCCATTAGATATAGGATTCAATATTTTATTTTCTACCCCCCCTTTGCAAATGCCTTTTTTTTTTTGGGTGTTCAGTATTCTTTTAATACATACACTGTTAGTATTCTTCTCCTCTTTCATTTTTCAATTACTCTTTACTTTGTCTTCTCCATTTTTTAAATAAACAATAAAAATGATTAGTTACAAACTACTTGAATTTAATATATGTAATAAATGCTAATCTCAATACCAAACAAATGCTTATCTAAGTATCAAATGAATTTTTATCTCAATAAATGACCATTTAGAACAATCTTTGATGATAGATTTACCGTGCAAACGGGGAAATGAAGATCTACATTTAGCAGCCTTAAAATTTTAGGGTGGCATCAAATCAAAGCTCAGTTTCCTAGCCCTTAAATTAGAGAAGAGAGAATCTCAACGCCACTGAAATGATCCAAAAAAAAAAAAATAAAAAAAAAATAGAGCAATGGGTGGACACCAAAACATCAACCCCAAACCCACCCTAGCCCTTACCCCAATCAATTTATATCCCTTCCTTCAAGTTATATCAAATGCAACAACAGAGTAACTCAGTGTCCATCTATTAATATCCAAAATGCTTATATATGAACAATTAAAATGTTCATCATTATACCAAATTAATATTCATCAACATCTACACACTGAGTAGACTATTGTATCAAACCAATCTAGGCCCATGTTTTGCACGATGCATGTTCAATTAGACAATTTGTAGATATGTTAACGAAATAATAAACGGAGTAGACATAATTAATATTATAGTTTAGAGGAGAGAAGTGAAAAACTCAATGAAAAAGTTAAGTATACAGCAACTTCTTGCATAACTAATGGGATTAGTAATTGAAAGTATATGATTGTGGAAAAAGTATATATAAGCATGATGGAGACAGTAGATAGTGAATTTGTTACAAAGCACGCTAAATGGGGGTGATGATAAGCCAATCTATGCGCCAATGACGAAGAATCCATCTCCTCCTCTTGCACCTGCACAGAAAATAAGGATTTAGTGATAATTTGATTAACAATTATAGAATTGAAGGCTATATATAGCTATTATCTACCTGGTGTACCTAATATTAGAATGTCATATGTAATGAACCTCTCTCTCCCAATTGACTGCCACAATAAGAGCGATAGGAGCTTCTCCTTCGTGTCGGCGTAGAGGGTTCAAATTGAAAACCCAAGGTTTACAAATGTAATCATCGATAATCGCATAGAGCGATAGATGACTATATGGCTGTGGACAATATTAACATAGGTTAGTTAACAATAAAATAATAACTAGTGTAAACGTGATAAGTAATGACAATGATAATACCCATGCTGCATACATATCCAATTAGGTGGCTATCGTATGTAAAAGATTTCGAGCATCCTCATGAAAAACAGTGAACTCTCTATAACCTATAGTATCTTGTAAGACAACTCTAAAGATGTACCTATGATTTTGAATAAAAAAGGATGGTTACACTAATGCAAACATGCAATTGGGAAAGTATAACAGAGTAGCGAACAATAGACAATCAAGCATGAAAACCTATTATGAGTCAAACTTGGAGGTCGACATGTGCAGTACGGTACATTAAGCATGAATGCATAAGTATGGACACTTTTGTTGCAATAGTGTAAACGTCACAAAGAGTGGGTGGATTTCAACAATATATGCAAAAATTCAGAAATATCTCACATGGATATGATAAAATTTGAAGATTATGTGATATTGAATGAATATATGTAAGCATAACTAACATTTGTGTAATAAATTTGTAGCTTACATTTGGCGCAGCTGCATATTCATAATCTGATCCTTTTAGCCGCAAACAATTTCTCTAGATTGTACACATGTAATGTTCTTGTGCCCATGAAATCAAAATGCTTCATCACACTTATAGTGTCACAGTACCTAATATATGTACTAAAAGTAATATGTGTGAGGACAAGTGTATATAACTTGCATGGAGAATGAAAACTAAAATTAATATTACATGTTGTGTATACCATCCTGCAAAGTCTTTTGTTGCTTGAATATTTGGGATAATCAGCAATCTATTAATGGGTAACGTAGAAACCGATATTCCTAAATGTACATTGTAGGCGAGAAAATATATTACTGAAATATACCATCAGAATAATAAAAATTAGACAGTTTTATGAATAAAAGTATATCAAGTGGACGCAAGGATACCTTGATAATCTCTAATGTGCACTTTGGAAGCAAGAAGTATATTTTCAGCAATAAAATGTTGCTGAATCTATGTGCCCTCAACTTCCGCAAATCTCCTTATAAAGTGAGCCTCAACGGGTGCATCCTACACATATGTATTATATGTAGTAATCTTTATATAATTGAAATGCGTTAAAATATGAAAAATGTAGTAATCTTTATATAATTGAAATGCGTTAAAATATGAAAAAATATTAACTGATTACAATACATACTACATGTCGCAAAGTAATAGTTTCCGCCGTGTAGTGCCCATATCTCTGGTCCTTTCCAAAGGAGATATAGCGACTACCATGCCAATGATGTCTATACAACAATAGGAAATGAGAACATTATATACATTCCATAAGAAAAATATGCCTAAATTTAGTTGGCAAACTTTACTGTGTAAATAATATGTACCAACAACATTATCAGGTGTTCGTAGACGTCAGGGGACATCGATGAACGAAACAAAAGGTGGTCAGTGCTGGAAGGGAATATCCTAACAATCATCAATGACGCCAAGAAGTCTCGTTCTTGGCGTAAAAACCAATTTGTAACTGTTGGTGACCACATTGCATTCGCCATCTGCAGCAGCATCAACTGAGAGTCCGAAGGTATGGTAAACATTGCTAGCACTGAGTATCGGTCTCCAGCGAGTAATATTAGCATCGCCTTCTATGATGCCGAAGATCTCATCACACTATAAAATAATCAAGTGCATTCATAAGCAACATACATGTATATGTTAGGAAATTTTTTTCAACACAATAATCAAATATCTGGTAGCCCATGAATATAACTTTAATTTCTCTAATGTATGTCGCCTTTATACTGGAACAGACATTGCTTACATGAGTCGAACCATTAATGTCACAGATCTATTGCAAGGATTGACGGCGCATATAGCCATAGAAGTATGTGCTAAAGCTGATAAGTCTGTGATCTTAAACAAATAAAACCAGATAGAATAGTATGATAATAATGTAGTGAACACATCATAATTGTGAAGGAAAGTATATTACTGTAAATAACACTATTATTATATGATTGAAAATAGATTAACTAAGCATTTGGAATGTAATAGGTGAATCAAATAAACTGTACGATTTAATAATCTACAAATGGTTCAATACATCCCTATGCACCACATTTCTTGTAACATCTAGTGGTACTCCTCTCTTATTACAAAGTCGTATTTTTAATCCATACAGGGACGAAACACGTGACAGTGCAACATAAAGTTGACCATGACTAAACCTGGCCCTTGGAAGGTATATGCCAACTCTATTCAAGGTTTATCCTTGACTTTTGTTGATTGTCATTGCAAACGCCAGTTTTAGAGGAAACTGTCTTCTTCTGAGTTGTAGATCTGGAAGATTGGATGGGGTTAAATCAATTCTGGGTATTAGGATAGTCAGTCTCTCCAACTTTTGAGCTAGATATCACTTAGACCTCAATCACTCTATCCCCCAACTTACTGACAATCAATCGAGTACCATTGCATAATCCTATTGATTGATTCAAATTTCTTAATAATATAACAGGCGCCCTGACTTTAAGGTCTAGTTAATGATTTGGCAACCTAGAAATCTTTAAGGACTGCAATAATTCAGGAGGTCCCATGTCACTGAAAGGACCACAATCGTTAGCGTTCGAAAAAGTATCACAACTCAAATAGGTTTTCACATCTCTAGGGAGCATAGACAACATGATTATATTTATTTGATCAACATCATCATTTATTAGTACAAGAATCCCTCGTTCACGAAGATATGACCAATCCTCATATTTAGTATCAAAATCAGGATAAATTGATGTGACCAAATTGCGCAGACTATCCTCATCATTCTGTATGAGAAATTCTTTCGGTATCTTAATCCAATCAGGCTCTCTGTCATCTGAAATAGAAATTCCTTGCACTTGACCTTCCCTGACTTGTAATATCCATCAAATTCCTCTACAATTCGTATAGCCTTGTTGGGTTCATCTATTCATTGCAGCCTCATATTTATACACAAGTGCGTAATACTACATTCATTCCAAAATGTTTCTCGATGGAGCGCAGCTGTAATGATAGATTCACGACTCCCATGTGTAATCACGGAAAGTGTCTGTCTAAAATCTCCCTCGAGAAGGACCGGTGTCCCTCCAAAAGCATTCTGAGTGTCACATATGTCCTTGAGCTGATGATCAACTGCTTCAAATGCTAAATGATTCATCATTGGTGCTTCATCCCATACAATCAACGTTGTTTCACAGATGAGATCCGCACGTCAGACCTCTTATCAAAGTAACAAACTGACGTCTCATCAGGTTGTAAGTGTATTTTGAACACTGAGTGGTTTTCACTCCGGGCAGCAGTAAAAAAGTAATTCCCGATGATGCTACAGCAAGGACAATATGCTTTTCTGATCGAAACTTAGATATTAAGGTATTCCATAGATAAGTCTTTCTCGTTTCACCACTACTATATATAAAAAAACAACCCCCCTTCACCTCTGTTGTAAGTATCGAGTACGGATCTGTACAAATGATACTGATATGAGTTTAACCCTCTTACAAAACTTTCAAGTTTTGATATTTCCATATTTGTATCATAATCAAGTTCATCAATAATAAGCCGCCTTGTTGCATGAAATGCAGTTTCAATAGAAGGGAGTGGCATTGGAGGGAAATTTTATAGTGATCGTCCATTTCTATTTGAGATACATTCTATTTAAGTAGTCCAAGATTCTGGAGCTCGGTAGACAATAAATCCATATTTGGCATTCCTGTTTGCGGTCATATGGCATATCACAGGCCATCCATTAGATGCGCCCAATGTGTGTCCCACAACTTCACTAGGTCAACAATCTTGGAGAACATCAATATGGAGCAAAACATATTTCGCAGTTGAACACCTCGAGTCCAAGTTGATGCTTCATTCAAGGCAGTATGCCATTCACCATCATCATCAAGCAACAGCAATGTCATGCATGCTGACTTAAATGTTGGGTGTAGGACACCACGTATGGTACGGATATCTTCAAAGGAATTTACTCCATGGAACTTTGTAAGAAGCAATCTCAAATAATATCGTTCACCATAATTTGGATGTGTAAACAGAAGTCGACCAATTGAAGAACCTTTTTGACGGACTATCCAGGTTTTAGAAGAATGATTCCATACCCATTGCATGTGACAGTTAAGATATGTGGTTCGTCGAGCTTTTGGGTACTCCTTATTTGCTTCAAACCACATTGTCAATATTGTTTTCTGCACATCTATTTCATGCAATACTAAAGAGGTCCTCTCTGTCACTAAATACGACTAATTATTCTCCAGGCAAGTGGTATTGAAATTTTTGTACGGGAGGATATTGATGCTGTAAATTGAACTAAAAAAATCTACCAACATGACTCAACTGTAGATACGTAGCGGCAATCCAAATATTCCTGGATTTCATTCCTTTCTCTGTATTGCTGAGGTTGCTCACTGTAATGATGTCTTGTATTGCCTTCAATGATAATAGTAGCGCGATCATGACCCTTATGTACATACTTATATAGGTATTTGACCACGCTACGGATAGCTACGCACTCGACATTGATGTGAGCATCATATTTTACGCATAAATCTCGTGACAGTATCATATGCTAGAGGGTTCATAGTCTGATCAGGAATTTTGACACTAATTAGCTGATGAACATCTGGGCATGCAGGCTTATGTTCTGGTGCTACTGTTAAGAGAATATGAGCGTGAGGAAGGCTACGCTTCTGAAATTCAACAACAGATACTGCTGTAAAAGATACAGTGGGTATAATTAGTACATTGAATATATTTTAAGGAAAAATAATGTGTATGACAATGTCAGGAACTCACCAGCAATGACTATTCTAAAGATTTTTTTCGTCTTAAAATCATTGAGTAATTGTCATAACTTAATTCTAAAAGCTCGAGTTATTAGATCTGTTTTATTCTCTGATCATTGACGAAACAATAGCTCATTAGTAATTTCAGGCTAGCTTGGATTATAGGTGAATGTGACAAAGAAATCAGGAGGTCTCAGTGCACGACAAATTGCAATTGCATCCAGATAATGCTGCATCATATAACGTGGCCCTCTAGTGAACGAAGATGGTAGAATATATCTTCGCTTTATTGATTCTGCATTAACGTCACCGACGTTAAGTGCATCTTGAATGTCACTGTACAATCATGTTCATAGACGACCTTGATGATTTTGGCACCATGTAAGCCTATATTGCTCACAATGGCAGTCCATGCATCTACATAGAATTGTTGGCCTAGCTGACTACTCTTCTTAATAACTACAGATTCACCTACTCGATCTTGGATCCGAAATGCACAAAATTCCCTCATTGCAACCGTTGATCATGAGGTACTGGAGTTAGTCCTTCTTGGGATGTCTGGACTCCATCCATCAGTGTCGTACAGAAACAAAAGAGGATAGTGTAAAGGCATGTATGATGGATGAATCTCATCTATCCTTTGCAATATTCCATCCATTTTTTGAATAATGACATTCTTGGATCCAAAGTGCTCAATTCCATCCCCAACCAATAGTCCAATGACCTTTTCTACAGTGGGTCTAATATATTGTCAGCCTTCTCTTGCTTGGATGATTCGAATTTACAAATCAAAAACCTCGCTATGGTCACGTAAATGTTGCAAGCTCTTCTAAATACAGCAACATATGGATTAACTGAATCCAACATTTGTTGCAACCCTTCCACAATGTCAGATCTAATGCCAGAATGACTATATGCCCTAAGTGCAGTCGTTTGGTTTGACAGTTCATTGCTAGTGTCGTAGATGTACAACTGCGTAAATATTGGGTGTAATCCAGATCGGGGGAGCAAGGATCTAATTTTTTGGTGATTGCTACCATTTATCCGAAAAACATATGGGCTTCTACCATCATTGACACTATTGTCAATCCTTCCCCTCATGGAAGTGAATGAGAATATGGAGTTGTAGATTCTAATATTGTCAAGCAAATATTGGTTTGACAATAATGATTCAAGGAATATAGGTAATGGTGGAAGTAAGGGCAGACTAACTTGTCCACTTTGACAACACAAATTGAATCTCGGGTTTGTGATACTATTATTTCTAACCCTTTCTTCTATCCACATAATAGCTGTGCAATGTGGACATATAGCTGTGCGCAGCCCAAAGTCCCATCGGTTTGAGAATGAGTGTCTTGGACGGGGATGTGTCCATCCTACAATGGTATTAGCAGGGTGGGTATGTAACTTATGCTTGGTTGAGTTATATAAACATGGGAAAGTTTTACGGAATTACTCGATAGGATGGATGATATTGTTATGTGTTCTATGGGCAGAGGTCTTATAAAAGGAGCTCTGTTGGATTGGAGATTTTCATCATAAGTAGCTCGTTGATCTGATTCTAGGAATAAATTTTATGTATTTAAAAGGAAATATTAATTATATGGTAACTATCAGTGTGTAAGCAAAGGTATGATATTATAAAATATAGGGTCAACATTACCAAGGTTGTCGATGTTACATGCTGAGATGGGATTTTGTTGCTCAGCCTGGTGTTCAAGATGCACTGATTGCATTCGTTGCAAATGCATCAATGTTGGCCTGACTTGGCGTGCCTTCCTCGCGAGCAAGCGACAATGGTGTGCCACTACATCATTTCATTCAATATGCCGGCGCTTGAACAATAATCGTCGTCTAGTGTTCAATTCGGCTTTTTTTTTTTTGTTGCAGTTGTCTTTATGTTGTTGTAAATGATGATGATGGATCCATTCTTTTTATAGGAAATCATGCCAACACTTAGGTATATCTTTCATTTATTTCCTAGTGTTAAATAGATTATATCGAATGTGAAATAAATTCAGCTACACAAGCCTTATATGATGATCGTGTTTTCTTTTCAATTTTTGTGTATTTCACATTCAACCCTTGCAATATGTTACATTATGTTTGCAGTATGTAATTTTTTTCAGCACAACCCTTACACACACACATACACGTGTGTGTGTATGTATGTGTTATACTATATGTTATATATATATATATATATATTATATATATAATATATGTATGTATGTATGTATGTATATGTATATATATATATGTATATATATTATATATATATATATAATATATATATATATATATATATTATATATATGTATATATATATATATATGTATATATATATATATATATATATATATATTATAATATATATATATATATATATATATATATATATAATATATATATATATATATATATATATATATATATATATATATCCATATCTATCTATCTATGTATATATAAATTGAAGTGAGTTCAGTTTGGATTAGTTTGTGTTTTATGTTAAATTCAAAGTATTCTATTTTTGAATTTTGGTTTAGGGCGAAATTGACTTTTAGGGTTCGTTAGTCGGGTTCTATAATTTAGATTGTTGAATTTTATGTCATAGACTAATGCAATCTTGAATTCCTCTAATTGGTGAGCAAAAATTTATGAAGTCGTTAATTGTCTAGTGAAGTTAGGTACAAACTATTTTAAAATCGATTAAGTTTAAGTTTCACATGTAACACAAATAAAATTTGTCTTTCAACAAAAATAATTTGAACATTATATTTATGCTAATATATAACTTTTTTGGCTATTTAAAGTGGCCCATTAGGGGATGCTAATACAATTATGTGTTCATAATTTGTACATTTGGTTTTCATGTCAGCTCAATAGCTTCATGGATTTTGCTATAAACTTCCCATGCCCTTTTGTTGTCTTGCAAGAGATAGGTTGAGTTCAGATTTGTGGGTTGGGATATTTCTTAGTTGAAGTGTTTTGGCAATTTGGGGTATTTTATTTTAAACGGTAAAAAATTAATTATAATTTTGGGTGTTTATGAAGACAATTTGATTGTTGGATTTGTATGCTTTAAAAGAACACAAAAATTATTTCATTTTTCTCGTGTGTTAAATAGATTAGATTTAGGTCAATTTATTTGAAATGTACGAAAATTAATTATACTTTTAAGATTTAAATGAATAAAATTTAATTATAAGATATGTATGCTTTGAAAGAAAAAGAAAAATCTTTCATTTATTTCCTTGTGTTAAATAGATTGCATCAAATGTAAAAGAAGCTCAGTTTCATGGGCCTAATATGATCGTGTTTTGTTATTAATTTTTGTATATTTCACATTCAACCTTTTCAATATGTTATATTATGATTGCAATATGTAATTTCCACCACAACCCTTACATATACATATACATATACATATACATATACATGTACATATATATATACATATATACACACACACACACACACACACACACACACACACACACACACACATATATATACATACATACATGCATACATACATACATACATACATACATATACACACATGCACATATATACATATACATATACATATACATATATAGACACACACACACACACACACACATGTACATAGGATAAAAGATACAAAGGTATCTCAAGTTTTGTCTAAACAACAAAAAGGACCCTCAGTTGCTACAAATAA
Source organism: Carnegiea gigantea (assembly GCA_029747015.1). Lineage (NCBI taxonomy): Eukaryota > Viridiplantae > Streptophyta > Magnoliopsida > Caryophyllales > Cactaceae > Carnegiea > Carnegiea gigantea. The sequence goes on along the minus strand of JAKOGI010001813.1, from coordinate 75,060 downwards.
CTACAAGGTGCCTCGACTTTTGGGAAAACCAACAGAAATAACCCTATTCACTATTCACCTCAGTTTTGTGTTTGCGATATGTTGCTCACTAGTACAACTCGTCGCCCTTTTTCAACTGCTATCAGAGCCACGTGACCAAAAATAATTAAGATAAATAAGCAAATTAATGATCAATTAACCTAATTAACTTTGATTAATGCCTGAATCATCACCTGCTTGCCCTGAGCTGAATTATTTGCACATTGTTCACTCACCTGAAGGCATTCCTTTCATAGCACCGCAATTAAACTTTATCACTGATATAATTTTAGAATTAAAAGTAGAATTACCTAAAATTAAGACTAAAATCAAAGAGCTTAAGAAGCAATTATCTGTAATTCACCTTTCTCTAGTTAATGAAGTTAAGCGTAGTGAAAAATCTACTTCCAGTATTAGTACTCCATTTCAGCATAAATATCCTTTTCAAAACTCAAAAAACAAAAATCCATTCCCTTTGCATGATCTAAAAATCCAACAAGAAGTAGGAGAAAAATCAGGTGAAAAATTGGCTGAAAAAGTAGAAAAAGAAGAAGAAGATGGAGTATAGCAGTGTGGTCTTGAAGAACTACAGAATTTGTTTAAGAAAGAATAAAATCAGGAGAATTAAACAAGACTATGAGTACAATTAGTGATAAACATGGTGTGTTATCTGATGATAATAAAGAGACTAATAACAATCAATTAGAAGAAGAAATATATCAGCAGATGAACCTGATTAAACTAGAAGACCTTAATGTATTACCATTAGGAGAAGTTAGAAGAAAACTAGATTAAAAAATATGGTAAAATCGGTGTTGAAAATGAGATTAACGAGATTGGAGAAGAACATGACTTAGGTGAAATAAAGACCAACCTGATTAACAATGTTATTCCTAAACCTGAAGAATTTGGTGAACCTTCTAGAAGAAACACTCATCTTGTAAGACCTAGGTACGTTCTAGCAGAACGTATAACCAATTTTTCCTTTGGGTTTATCCCAAGGAAAACTACAATACTTGAAGAAATTGGCCTTACTCCAATGAAGACAGTAAAAATATATTAAGAACAATGGAAACACCCGCTACGATGTTAAAAATCTATGTAAGGAAATTGAAACTGAGTTTATCGGAACTAAACTTGATTCTGAAGAAAAAGAAAGAGAATGGCAAAGAAAAATTAGTAATATAGAATTATAGGATATGAGATATCTGAAAAATCATATTGCTGAATTTAGTCAATATTATTACAAAATTCGACATAATGAGACTAATCTTGGGATGTTCTATGACAAGTTGTCATATCCGATAAATCCCTTAATCAATGAAAAATACAATGCATGGCTTGAATGAGCAAATGTCATTGATATCCTTGGTTCAAGAATCTCTTATTTAAGAAAATGGGTCAATGATCAATGTCTTGATCTCCAAAAGTAAAAGAAAATTAAGAAACAATTCCAAACTTATTGGGATTCACCTCACCAAAGGGGAAAGGAACCTGAAAGGAGAAGAACAAGAAAATTCTATAAGAAGAATAGCTTTAATAAACAAAGGGGGGAGAAATATAGAAGAAAATATTATAACCAACCAAGTCCTAAAACAACGAAGATTTTTTAGGAAAGCAGCTTATTATCCTGTACGAAAAAACAACTACAAATGCTAAGCATGCGGAGAAGTAGGACATTATGCTAATGAATGCAAAAATATAAAGAATAATAAGCTTATTGAAACCTTGGGTAGCCTAGATTATGCTGAGCTTAGTAAAGATGAGACATTAGACCTAGGCCTAAGTAATAACAAAGGAATTGTTGAAATTATACTGGACAATGAATTTGAAGAAAGTGATTACGGAGAAACTAGCCATGTGATGAAAAGTAGCTCGATTAGTTTTGGTGATCTTCAAGGAGAAGAGTTTGTGGTAGACAATGATAACGAAGAAGTCAAAGGAGATTAGGTCCTTCCTATAATCCAAAAAGATATGATCTATAGAAAGTCAATCTTTCAATTAAAAGGCAAATACATATGTGAGTTGATGGAAGGAGACCTAGAAATCAAAGACTATGAGTATGATGTAGGGGAAGTTAATCTCATTAACTGGAAAAACATCCTTAAGTACAACAAAGATAGAAAGTATAGGTATATCCATGTCGAAAATGTCCAAGTACAAATCACTCCATTACAATATTATAGTAAAGATATTGATCTTTATGCTTTGCTCTATGATATCAGACATACCAAATTTAATAATCAAATTGTCACAGAGATAAAAACTAATTTATGTAATGGATAAGTGGGATTCAATTATTGATGTGGATATTATGGGTGCTTAAAAGACGAGTTTACCAAAAACTTCTTATCTTTTAAGATAAAAACTATTGGGCTGGATATGAAACAAGGAGGATTTCCATTAAGAATATTTTAGAAAATTATCTACAAGTTAGATAATATAATAGACTCAAAGACTAAGGTAACAATCATAGAAGCAGAAAATTTTGAAAGTCCTATATCTATAAAAAAAAATAAAAATCCAAAGGATTAAATCCAATCCTGCTGAGATAAAGATTGACCATTCATGGATATCTACCTTTGCTAACCCTACAAAAATAAATAAGAAAAATGTGATAAAAATTGATGAGAATGATAAAATTACCATTAAACCCCAATTATTGAGAAGTATGAGTACAAGATCAGAATGGGGAGAAGGATCTTCAACAACAAAAGAAGAACTTAAAGAAGATGATATACTTATTACGACTAGTGAAATGAGTAGAATGAGTTTTGAGTCTGCAAGACCCAGTGTAGACTGAAGCATGAGTCCAGATAGAAAGGTCATTGCGTATAAAACAAGAACTGTTAGTGAAACAATCTATGAAGAAGAATTAGTTAAAAACATGACTATAGAGATTTGCTATGAGGCTACTAACACAAATCCTGATAGCATCTATATCCCAATAAAGATCTGTTTAGAGGGATATAATAAATATGAATTGTCTGCTTACATAGATAGTGGTTGTTCTGTATACTTTGGAAAAAAATCTTTATTTCTAGAATTTATGTGGACAAAAGTCAAAAATCCTTTACAAGTAAGAATAGCTGGTAATAGCATTATTAGCCATAATGAGGCAATAGAAGGGTTATCCATAGAATTAGAAGGAGTTCAATGTATTATACCAATTCTATGGGCTACTGATCAATCCTCTCATGATATGATTATTAGAAATAATTTTCAGAGATTATATTCTCCATGCATATAGACAATGAGCCAAATAATATTCACAATCAATGGTCACTCAGTTCCTATTGAACAATTAAGTAAGGCTTGCACTCATCAAAAATTTGAGTTTACACGCAGCCAGCGTGGTGAGAAGGTAATGCATGTACAACAAGAGGTAGCATAATGCGTGCACAACAAGAGATAGCATTAACAATTTTACTACTTGAGTTATCTATTAAAGAGCAGATTGTCAAACAACAAGAAAAATTATACAAAGAACTCTACTATGATAATCCTCTAAAATTTTGGGATAAAGATAAAACATTTGCTAAAATCACTCTATTAAATCCTAACAATATTATTCAAGTCAAACAAATGGTGTATACACACCAAGATATCCAGGAATTTGATAAATAAATCAAAGAACTTTTCGATAAAGGATTAGTCAGGAATAGTAAAAGTCTCCGCACCAGTCCCGCTTTCATGGTAAGAAATCACGCTGAAGAAAAAAGATGATAAGCATGAATGATGATCAATTACAAAAAGCTTAACGATAATATTGTCTTTGATGGTTATTATATTCCTAACAAAACAATCCCTTTCAACATAATTCAAGGAGCCTCTTGATTCTCAAAAATGGATTGCAAAAGCGGATATTGGCAAATAAGAATGGATAAGGAGAGCATTCCTTTAACTGCATTTAGTGCCCCTTAAGAACATTATGAATGGATAGTAATGTCATTTAGCCTTAAAAATACACGCCAAATATTCCAAAGAAGAATGGATAACATCTTCAAAGACCTTAGTCACTATTGTTTAGTTTACATCAATGACATCATTGTCTTTTCCAAAACCATAGAACAGCCGAAAGATGATGTCTTAGCTACCGCCCAAAGATGCATTGATCATGGTATTATACTTGGTACGAATAAGTGCATTTATACTGAATAAAAAATTGAGTTCTTAGGTCCAGAAATAAAAGTTGGACAGATTATCCTACAAAAACAAATTATGGAAAAAATAGAAAATTTTTCTGAAAAAATTGAAGATAGGAAGCAACTAGAAAGATTTCTTAGATGCCTTACCTAAGTTTCAGATTTCATTAAAGATTTAGCTAAACTAAGAAAGCCATTGTAGTACAAGATCAAGAAAGAAGTAAATTGGACATGGACCACTGATGATACAAAAATTGTTCAAAATTTCAAAAAGTTGTGCAAAAATCCCCCTGTTCTTAATTTGCCTAATGAAGGAGATGATTTAGTTCTTGAGATAGATGCCAGCAATGAACACTAGAGCATAGTACTCAAAATCAAAGAAGGAGAAAAACTCTACAAATATTATAGTGGAAGTTTTAATAAGACAGAATACAACTATCCTACGATGGAAAGAGAAATCCTTGCAGTCATAAGAGGAATTGAAAAGGTTCTAATCTTTTTAACCCAAAAAGCTCTCCTCATTCGAACTGATTACAAATGAATGCTTAGTTTTGTGAAAAAAAATTTATCAAATATGCAAGCGCAAAGGCGACTCCTACGTTGGCAATTATCTCTTAACCAATTTTTCTTCTCTATTGAACATATTTAGGGATCGAAGAACTCTCTGGCAGATAGTTTAACTCGAGAACTCGCCAGTGGTGATCATCAGAGCAGAACTCCTGTTAGAAAGGAGGAAATCCATAATGAGATGCAATTACTACTAGAACGGCTTATTTCTTCTAGTAGAGTCCTTATTGATAATTTAGAATTATATACAAAAAGTAGATCACGTTTTGGTTTGCTTTCTTCCGCCTACCTAATAGCCCAAAGATTTTCCCTTCTAGAGTTACAAGTTAACTAATTTAGATGTCCTTATGATATCCAAGAAAAAAAAAGTTCTCATGTTCAAGAAAAATAGTTCAATGAGTAGTATGCAGCCTGTATTGAGTATTATCATTATTATTCCTATGATATTTGAGAGTCTTGGAGTACAACGATCTACTTTCCCAATAAGTCTAGAGTTGGTGATGTTAGTTTTTCAGCAAATTCAATCTCTCCAAATGACCCCGTTATTAAAACCCGGGAATACGGGATGGTACTTTATTTTATGGAAATCCCATATCCAAAGTATCCAATTTTCTTATAATTAACCAAGTTCCAACAATGCATGTTCAGAAGGATCCATTGGATTCTAACATCTTCTGATAGTCCAACAAAAATTCCACATAATCGATTCTTATATTTGGGGGTGCATTGTACATTAATCGAGTATGAAAATGGAATAGCCAAACCAGCCCATTATCTTGTTCAAATTGTTAATTACAGCGATTCCTATGATCAACGACAAGAATGGGTTCCAAATCGATGAGAAATAATTATTGCTCCTGCTTTAGTAAGAGCCATCGGTTTTTACAACATCTATCATCAAAGCTGGGCATTAATCAAATAAGAAAAAAAGTTAATGCATTATGGAAATACTACTTTAGCCTATGACAATGAGTTCAAAGAATGCATGAAGGTAGAAGGAGCTATTTTAGAAGATATCTTTGATTATCTCTTTGATGTTGGAGCTGAAAAATTCTTATTAGAAAAAAAAAAGAAATATCTTCTTGAATTACTTGAGAAATGGGATCCAGAGCATCTTTAATTAGATGAAGATTTTGATGATTATCCAGACAATGATGGTCTGTAAGATGCAATTGGAGGTGAAGACATACAGAATCTCAATAATAATGACTAGCCTTGTCATCATTAAAAACTCTGAAAACTGGTTGCTCTATTATTGTACGATTGTGACAAGTGTCAGGTCTATAAAATAAAGCAATTTACTATAGCCATGTGAATGTACTGTAGTCATGTGTAAAAGCAGCATGTACCGTAGTGTTAGGGCATCCTATGTACCCCCATTCCCTCTATAAAAGGAGAGGTCGAGTGCTGAGAAGGGACACAATCATTTAAGCAATCTTGAGCCAAGAGAAGTTGAGATTCTCCATATCTCTATAAGTAAGCATTTCTAATGATCTTAGCAGCTTAGGTCCCTCTTCAAAGCGTTCCATTGTAATATTTTCACTTTTAAGCTTTCAATAAAAGAAGTTTTCCAATAGGGAACATTATTCATTTGAACCTTATGTCTTAAATATTATAATTTCTCAATTAAGGTGGAGTTGAGATTAGCAATCTCTGTAAACCGGAAGCCAGAAGAATGCCGGAGTCCAACGCCGACCAAGTTCAGGCAACATTCGAAACTCTTCAATTAAGTTTTAATTATTTTGCTAAGCATGGTGGTCCCATAAACACATAAAATATAATATTTAGGATATAAGTAGTAGATTATGATAACTAGTACCGGTAAAGTCATTATAAGAAGTTTAATCAGTTAAAACAAGCACATTTCCTGAAAAAACCGCAAAAAACAGGCTACCTGCATATTTTTCCCATTTCAGGGACTTTTCTGCAAATTCAAAAAGTTCAACGGTCAAAATAATGGAAAAGAGGGCTTAAGAGACTTTTGTCCGAAAACATAACGACCCCCGTGTCATTCTTAAAAAGTCAAAGACCAAAAAGTTTTTATCTTAAAATATAGAGTACATCAGAGTCATTAATTGTATATATATAGACATATACACACACACACAAAGGCACACACACAGAGATATATACATATACACACACACGCACACACATATATACATACACACATACATGCATACATACATACATATATATATATATATATATATATATATTTGATCTCTTAATCTTTCCATCTCTCTTTGATAATTAGATAAACGTAATTAATATTGACTATGTTGTTAAATTTATAGAGAAGGATAAGACCGACCTAACAACAAAAGTGACAATGGAAATAATCATGGAAATCATATTTGGACTTCTATTATCTCTAATTGCTCAAATTTGTATTTGTATCAAAAAAGACGAAATTATATTAATCTTGAAAATTAAAAATGTTTATTATTTCTTTATAATTGTGTACATTATATAATTTGTTAATAATGAGGTGTCACATAAGGTTTTATGGCCGAGAAGTTATGAGTTTTGTTTTCTGACTATGGTTTTGTTGGATTCTGCAGGCCGAGAAGGCTGCATTTGAGGGAGCTTAGAAGAAAAGAGAGGAGGACGTATACTTCTCTAGTTATCTTCATCAACTGTCCTGATCAGTTCATATAAACATTTTCCCTATTAAAGTTTGAGGTTTATCCTTCAGCGAGTATGTTGTCACTCTCATTGCATGTGACTGACATTTGAGTGTTTAGGATTAAATCATACAAAGTACAAACCAGCCGACCTTAAAACTTGCTACATTGCTTGTAATCTTGATTTAAATCGAATTTTGATATTCTGAAGTTTTTTTAGGGGCGGGGCAGGCGGTTATAATTTTAAGATGTAAATGGGAAAAAAAAATCAACCATTAAATTTTATGCTTTAAAAGAACAAGAAAATGCTTTCATGAATTGAAATTTCTCCTAATTTAGTGGAACAAATACCCCACTTATGGTTAGTCAAGATAAAATACTTTTGATATTTCAGCGTTTATAGATGTTAATTTGATATTTAATTTTGTGTATGTTATGATCTTCATCACCTCATAAAATTCATTTATTCATATGGAATTGGTTTATTTTTCACACCAACAATCCCACCCCCTCCCCAGAAATTCAAGTCCATTTGTATTTTGTGTATTGGCAATATAAAGTGACTAACATTTCGCTGTATGCTCCCTTTGCCTTCTCTATCTCACGTTACTCCTCTATCTCTCCTACTCCATACCTTGTAGCCTCTCGCTTCTACACTATACCCTGTAGCCTCTCTCTCCCTGGGCTCTAAATCCTCTGTCTTCACTGAGAAGAATGAAGCTTAGAAGCCATCCCCCCTTCTCGACCTTCTACGCCGCCACCGTCACCCTCTAGACTGTCGACGGCGGCTCTTTGTAGCCACCGCAGCTCGGCCCACGAAAACATCAGTGGTGACATTCGCCTCATCGACCCCCTTTGCGCCTCCCTCTAGAAGAAACAATACCACCAAGTTATAGATTGCCTGATGCCGAGTCCAGCGTTACTACCCACGCTGGCAATGCACCACTCAGGTGGTGGTGCATGGGTTTACGCGCCTCCATTTTTGGACTTGTTCTTGATTTTCCAGTGAGGTTTGTGCAGATCGGTGGTTTCGGAAGATGAAGGAGGAAGAAGGTAGTCCCGAGACACCTTCGTTGGCAGCGCCTGTGGGACACGCGCCACCCCTCCACGGCGAATCTGATGGGTTTGGCCAGTTTCTGCCACTCGTAATCGTTCTACGCTTTCTTTTGGTATGCTATGTAAATTTTGCTTTTTATTGGGTTTTTTTATGATGGTGGCGGAGGTGACCAACACCTCGCTAGATCTGTGAATGGTTGGCATGAAAAAATTGCCTTCATAATCAAATGGGTAAGTTTTGTTTGCTTGCTTGCTTCGAGCTCTTTTTTAAGGATTGCTTTTGTTTGGTCTGCAGAATCTTTGATGCACACTTTCATGGTGTCCAAATTTGGCATGAAAAAATTGCCTTGATAATGAGATGGGTAAGTTTTAGGCCTTCTCAGATTTGTCCGAATTTTCCATGAAAAAATTGTCTTAATATTGAGATTGCTCAGACGGTGCTTCTTGTTTGTTTGTTATCCTGTAAATTTACATTTGAGCTTTCGGGTATAGCTTTGATAAAATGATAAGTTTTCTTAATTTTTGTTTGAGGATATGGATTTGCCAAACCTTGCCGTTCTCACGCTACTGCTCTACTGCCAGTCACAGGTTTGGCGTACTTGATGTATCATAATTTATATGTAATTTTGCTTGGATTGTGTTATAAGTCCACCTTCTCTTCTTTTGCGTTAACATTGATGTGTGAAGCACTGTTTGCATCAACATGCATGACTTGTTAGATAAATTTTTGGACAGGATTATGAGAGCATTATCTCCTTATGTTTATTTGCATGTTCATCAGAAGTTTATGCTTTTGTAATTTGACTTTGCTTTTAAGAAGCTTTGTTAATTTTGTATTCGCTAGGTGGGAATTGAAATGGCTACTTTCGGGGTATCAGGAAAGTTGTGTGTAGTTCCATTCTTCAAATAGCAGAGTCCCTCAACTATCTACATTGATAAGTTCCTAGAAAACAACACCAACTGACTGGAATAGATTAGAAATTGCTCAAAATTGGTAAAACATTTTACATTCATAGCTTTGGTAAATCATATATGTTTCATAACTGGGATTTCTGTGCCACTCCCCACAGTGCATGACTACACTTTAGACAAATCTAAACAGTATAGAAGGTTTGAAAACAAAAAATGAAGACCATTTACTGAATTTTTCATTGTACAATTCTTATTCACAATTTTTTTGGTGAGTCGTTACCTGTTTGACGTTTCGTGTCAGTGAGTTATGTTTAGAGGTAGGGAAATTTGGTTAACATAGATAGAATATGTAAAGTATATCTTCCTCTTTCACTTATTTTGAGATATCAGAAGTTAATTGGATCAAATTTGATAGTTCTGTACATGCAGTCTCTTTTGGATTTGTGGCAACTGCAATTTTGAACCTCAATGTTCATTGTTATGGCCATTATTGAGAGGTGTCTCCGGCTAAACTCGCTCGAAATGTTGTCGGAACGCCAGTGCGATATTGAACCCCAAGTGGGTTTTCATCCAATGCTCGGTTACCATTATCATTCGGTGAAATTTGTTCAGATTTTAATGTTCAGTGTTTTAGCTGTTTGATATCTTGCATCAATCAGGTCATGTTTAGAGATCCGAAAATGTGGTTATCGTAGGCAGAATGTGTGGAAGTATTTTTGGCTCTTTATCTGCTCTAGGATTACTCTTGTTTATTATGGGACATCTTCTCTATACCCTGTGCATAAGTTGCTTTTTTTAAAATAATTTTTATAGTTATATATATAGGAAAGGGTTCAAGTGAGATCCCTTTTTTAGGTGAGATCCCTTCTCTTTGGTAAAAACTTTTCATCACAACCCTCCATTTTAAATCTAGTGGTTAAAATTAATTATCAGTTTTCTTTTTTTTATTTTCTAAAAACTAAGCCGGGGGGTGTCCTGTTGAGAGACAAATCATTTCCCACATATCATTCTCTCTCCTTCCCTCACACTTTCTCTCTCTAGCTTCTCTCCTCTCGGTTCCCTCTCTCTCCTCTTGATTTCCTCTCTCTCTACACGGCTTCTCCTCCATTCTTACGCCTCTCTCACTGTCTGTCGTGGCTGTGTGGGAGTCGACTCCGGCACTACAGCAGTCCTCCGCCGGTGACACGGGCGTTGTATGTCACCGTCGACAGTTGTCGGAAGCTGGCCATTGTCCAAAACTTCAAATCTCCTTTTCATCCACCCTTTTGCCGCCTCCTTCCGCCGCCCACACAGCCGCCCAGATGGACCCCTCATCTCCACCGCTGAACCGCCCAGACGTCCCGCCCCCCTCGCCAGTGCTAGCCATCCCTAACCCGGAAACCCGAATGGGTAACCTGTTTTGCCTTTTTTTTTTTGTTTTAAGATTGAATCATATATGTGTATGGTTGATGTATATGCTTGATTTTTGAGAAAATTGTATGTATGTAATTGATTGAATTGTATGTTGGTGGTCAACATAACGATTTGGGGGAATTGTACATGTAATTGGTTCACACTTTAGCCGGGACAGTGATTTGTTCAATCGAAATGCGAGGAGGGACATTATAACCTCCAAAGCTTGTTGGACTGCAATGGTTGCATTGCTGGCTGATTTGGCATTTGTTATGGTCCTATTCAGTTGCTCAAGCTCTATAGGATTCCTTATGCAGGGGTGTATGCCCAATCGATAAAGATGCATGCCCAATCGAACTTTTGGTAGTATGCCCCCCCAAAAAAAAATCAAAAGGGTGTTTCTGACCTTGTTTCTGCTGGCTAAATATCATCTTTGGCTATGGATTGGAAATAAAATAGCCTTTTTTAATGTACATTGTACTTTGTTGTAAGGATACATACATCTTACTTTCCCTATACCCAGCTCTGATGGGATTCACATAAGGATGTTATTGTTGTTGTTGCTCTCTATGTATAATGAATGCAAGTTTATACCAATGTTACTGTACAATCCTTCAACTTATAATGTTTCCATTCCTCATATGAGTCGCCTGCGGCACTTGTTTGCATAAAAGAGACCTCTTTCCATATTATATGAGGCTGAATAACTGCTAACTTAGCTTTAGCTATAGGAATTTGCATCTCACTTTCCTATTTTGGGTTTATTCTCAGCTTGTGGAAGGTGTTTTATTCTCAGGTTATTTTGGAGTATGTTTTGTAATGAATTTGTATGACTCATAACTTCAACCTGAAATTCTCTAATTTATCTGGAAGAACATAATGTCATTATCTCTTATTTGTGAAGGAAAAAAAATCCCGTGTCACTTCTCTCATCTCCATTGAACTTCAAATGTTCACACCTAACTTGTGCATCTACTTTGTTCTGTCATTTAAAAAGATAGTGGATGAGTGATTTTTGTTCTTATAAGCCTATTAGCTCAAACGGAAGAGCGTCATGCTACGGTATGGAAGATGTGGGTTCGATTCCCACATAGGCTATCTATAACTAAGCCACCTTAGTTGAAGTTTAAACACTGGATTATGCTTTGGCGTAGAATAACCCTTTGAGGATGCAATTGCATTTGATAGTTAGTATCAAAAGTCTGAGTTAAAGCTGACAATTCTGGGGAGCTGAAACTTGTAGCTGTACGAATCTCTTGTCAAATAATTTGAGTTGGTAGTAAAAATTATACAACTTTGTGTAGGTGTATTGATCTTTTAATAAGATTTACAGGGAAAGAATTGTGTAATCTAGCAAGGAGGTACAAAACCAATTTATGTAATGAGAGTAAGATAGTCACGTCTATGGTCTATCCAAGTATATTTCAATTCATGTAGCAGAACATGTCAAGAATTATATACACAGAGATAGCCTATGTGGAATTCGAACCCACATCTCCGTGCACGATGACACAGTTGCTCTACCTTTGAGCTAATGGGCTAATAAAAACAGAGTCCTTAATATACTATGCCACTGACTTTTGATATTCTTTCACAAATACCACTCACTTTTTTTTACTGTCAAGTATGCCACCCCATAAAATTTTTTGATCAATTCTACCACTATGGATTCCTAATTATTATTAAAAGGCCCTAATCAACCCCAAAAAACCCTAATTTCAACTAACCTGTTCTCAAATCCATGAGTTTATCCCGGATTGAGATTTAAGGCGGAGGGGATCGATAATTACCGTGCTTGTAGACGAACACCGTACCGCTGGAGAGATACGAGCCTCCTTGTCAAGCGTAGCACCGCCGAAATCTTGCCAGAGCCCATCCAAATCCGGCACCGTCGAAATTGTGCGAAATCCATAGCGAAGATGTGAGAGTTGGTTGAGGTGCCCAGTTAGAGAGAGTAACAGAGCAAAGATTTGAGGGAAAGAGTAAGACTGGAACCGCCGGCAACAGCTTACAAGCATGCGAAATCTGGCCGGTGGAGCAGCCGATCATTCGTACTGAGAGAAGCTAGAGATAGAAGGTGTGAGGGAAGGAGAGAGAATGATATGTGGGAAATGATTTGTCTCTCAGCAGCACACCCCCCTACACGGCTTAGTTTTTAGAAAATAAAAAAAGAAAATTGATAATTAATTTTAACCACTAGATTTAAAATGGAGTGTTGTGATAAAAAGTTCTCACCAAAGAGAAGGGATCTCCCCTAAAGAAGGGATCTCACTTGAACCCTTCCCTGTCTCTGTGTGTGCGTGTGCGTGTGTCAAATCAACCAAAAGATAGCTAATGTTTTAATATGTAAGCTAAACCTACGCTAATCTTTTAAGAAACCAATATTCTATTTTCCCGTTGTTATTTGTTTAATAAATTTGTCTTTCATAGTCTATTTTTTGTGAGATTTTGTGCAGCGGTTATTTGAAATAATTATAGTGAATAGAAAAATGACTGTTATGGTTATTTGAAATCTAAAAATAAAAACAGTGAGAATGATTACATTAATATGGTTTGGTGGGTAGGAGGGAAGAGGGAAGGTAATGCATACCTAGAATGTAATGGACAGAGCCGTTATACCTAATCTAATTAAACATAAATGATGAAAACAATTGAACACATTAATTATCGTATTAATATTTCATAGCCAACTAAAAACACCTTTGTAAATTTCCGAGCAGGCTTTTATATAATTACTATAAGTTTCACCTCAACACACAATTAATGGCAATTTGAGGTGTCTTTGTTGTAGTGCTCTCAGTCTGCATTATCAATCAAGGGTGAAAAGTAAGAATATGTGCACATCATCAATGCTTGAAGTATGATTAGAAGGGGGAAGGTGATGCATACCTGGAATGTAATGGGCAGAACCAGTTTGTCTAATCTAATTAGACATAGAAGATGAAAACAATAGAACACGTTAATTGTCGAAGTTGTATTTCATAGCCAAGTAAAAACGCATTGTAAATTTCTGAATATGCTGCTAGGGATTATATAATTGCTGTAAGTTTCACTTAAACATGCAATTATTGGCAGTTTATGCTGTCTTTCTTGTTGTGCTCCCAATCCGCATTATCAATGAAGGGTGAAAAGTAATATGTGCACAACATCAATGTTTAAAATATGATTACCATGAGATGTCTATGCAAGAAGATTGTACCTGCTTATTTGCAGACTGCATGAATAGGAGCAAAACGGCTAGGACCAAGTATGAGGATGTGAAAACTTGGAATCTAGTGGAGGGTGGGAAGTTTTTGTAGATGTAGTTTTAGTGAAAATTGTTGGAGATAGGATTGTGGTGTAGTAGTATTTTATTGGAATTCTGCAACATGGGAAGTTATCTAAAGTGGGCAATTGCAAATTCTCAAAATTTTTTTTATCTAGTTTCTATGCGGCAGGCAGATTTTCTTTTTTGTTTTTTGCTTGCAATTTGAGGGTTAGTGGGTTTCTACAAATTGAGGGGGGTTATATCACCACTTCAAATTTTAAACTGTTGTTCCCACATCATTTTAGTAGGAGTGCACCAAATCAAAGGATTTATCAATTCCTAAAAGGTCTGCATATTACCCATTTTAGCATTTATACTATAAAGATTTCTTTTTACAAACAACCAAGATCCTTAGTTGTAAACTATCAAAATGCATATATATGCACCAAATAAATGCTCGTCAACATCTAAGACTAAATATATTATTTAATTCGGGTTGTGCTTTTTTATGTGTTTAGCTATATGACTACTCTATTGCTTTATCGGCTTAAAATTCTTTTTTACAAACAACCAAAATACTTATCAATAAATCAAAAAAATGTTCGCCACCATCTAAAACTAAATATATTTTAAAAAACATTTAGAATGGTTATCTCCAAACAAACAAAATGCTTATCAATATATTAAAACAAATGATTATTAATGTCTAAAAATCAACTATAATAATTTTCTCTATATTAACAAAATGCTTGATTAAATACTAGACAAATGCAGTATAATATATGCTTATCTCTGCAGACGACCATTTCATACTAGTTTTATGCACTGAATTTACATTGATTTGAACATCTAAAATTATAAAAAGAATTTCATACATAAAAGTCAAATTAGGGAAGGTAAACCCATATATGGAAAAATTTAGTAGATTGGAGAGAAGTTTTGTAAATTCAAAACGTTCAACTCTAAACAACCAAAATGCTTTTCAATATACCAAAATAGATACTTATCAATGTCTACAAATCAATAGAATAATTTTTTATATTAAAAAATGCTAATTTTAATACCAAAAAAAGGCTTATATGAACATTAAAAACTGGTTATTTCTGTAGATGACCATTTCACACTAGTTTTACGTGACAACTTGCCGCAGGTTATATCATGGTCCTAACGATGTAGGAGACTATGAGTGACAGCGCTAAATTAAGTTCAATCTGGATATGCAATCTAATTAAGGATGACAACGGGTTAGACTTGGATTAGATGTATCGACTCCGAATCTGATACAAATCCGACTCCATCGGATTGGATGTTAAGTCAGACTCGGACAGGCTTCGGATCGAATTAAATCCAAATATAATTGGATATAATCAGATTATATATTTTTATTCAATATTTGCATAATTTTTTAATTTCCAACCTTATTTTTACTCACTTGTAAAGGCAATGTTAAATGCCACTTTAATGTCAAATAACTTTGATTGACAATATGTTAAGTGTTGGAAAAAGAGAATGCAAATTTACTTTTCAAGGAATGAGATAGGCAGTAGTACAATAGCTCAAAAGAAATGAGAGAAAATACAACTTTGATTGACAAAGAGAGAAATCGAGAAGAAGACTGGAAAGAAGAGGAAATTAGTTAATAAAGAAGAGTGTATTGTACACAAAGAGCATACCTTATATGAATTTTTTAGGGTTATGATATTAGGATTTTTCTATCTTCAAAAAAAGGTGAAATTATTAAAAAAAAGATATCGAATCAGATAGACCCTCCTTCAAATTCTATCAGATTGGAATCAAATTCAGATGATTTTTATGGGATTTGAATAGGATTATTTTTTATCATATTTGAAGCGGATAATTCTGCCTCAAATCGGATCGAATTTGTATCGAATTTGGATTGTACTGCCATCCCTAGATGTAATGCATATTCGAGTAAAATTTATTATTTGCCCTCCCAAGGTTCTCTCATTTTGCCAAACAATCCAATTAACTCTCATCTCCCTGTGTATATCCAGAGTCGTGATACATTGATTCAATGCTAATCCACAAACAATTGTAATGTAGAAAGTTAATCCTGAGGCACCTCGATATATGTGACATTAATAATTCAAGGTCTAAGTTTTTGGAGTGAATATTTTAGTACCTCGAAGTTCGCTGACCGAATTTTTAGCTGTCCTCCGTATTTTCTTGACCCCCTAAACTTTTGAAATTAGCACTTTTGACCTCAATCCTTAAAAGTTTACTTTCGAAAATTTTAAATTTGTGTCCTTGTAATTTCTCTCATTAGTACTACTCGAGACTCTCTTTCATTTGGTATCAGAGCCACTTGACCAAAATAATTAAGGTTGATTAGTAGTTAATTAAGCTAATTAACTATGTTTGGTGCTTGAATCATCATCTTTTTGTCATGCTCCTAATTATTCTCATATTGTGCACTCACTAAAAGGAACCAGTTCAGTTGCACCTCAGATAAAGTATGTCACTGATATAGTTTTAGAATTGAAAGCGGAATTAGCAAAAATTGATACTGAAGTTAAGGATAGAAAGAAGCAATTGTTTGTAATTAATCAACGAAGTTAAACGTAGTAGAAAATCTGATCTAAGCATCAGTACTCTATTTCAGGATAAATATCCTTTCCAAAGTCTAAAACACAAAAATCCATTTCCGTTGCATGATTTAAAAATCCAAAAAGAAGTAGAAGAAAAATCAACTGAAAAATCATCTGAAAAGGTAGAGAAAGAAGAAGAGGATGATGTACAAGCAGTTTAATCTTGAAGAGTTACAGAATATGCTTGATAAACAACAAAAATCCGGAAGAATTAAATAAAATCATGAGCGCAATCATAGATTCACAAGAGATATCATTTGATGATAATGAAGAAACAAATAATGTTCAGTTTGAAGAAAAAATATATTAGCAGATGAACAATTAAACTAGAGGATCTTAGTATTGTACCTTTAGAAAAAGTTAGAAAGAGACTTGGTAAAAAATATAGTAAAATGATATTGACTAATGAAATCAATAAGATTGGGGAAGAAGTAAATATAGATGAAATCGAATCCAACCTAGTTAACGTTCCTAAACATGAAGAATTTGATGAACCCTCTAGAAGAAATATTCATTTAATGAACGAGATACGTTCCAGCAGGATGTACAACTAACTTTTCATTTGGGTTTATCCCAAGGAAAACTACGACCTTTGAAGAAATTGGCCTTACCCCAATTAGCCAAACATGATGCATCTTAAACATCGATGGAGCTCGTAATAGAGAAGAAATGTTTGAGCATTGGAAAATAAGAATGAATATTTAAATACCACGTGGACTGCAGGAAATTTCTTAAATTATATCGAGCATAGTTTTTCTAGTACTGTAGCTGACTAATATGATTCATTGAATGAGAATGATAAAAATGCATTAAGAATGATGCAAATATCTCATATCCTACCACTCTATATATTAATCTTTCTTTCCTATTCTCTTGCTTTTTCTTTAAAATCAAGTTTAGCTCTGATAAACTTAGTTTCTATTTCATTACTTAAATATTATAATAAACCAAACTCTAAAAAAATGAAGATTTTTGACGAAAGTCGTTCATTGTTTAGTAGGGAAAAACAACAGTAAGTGTTGGGCATGCGGAGAAGCTGATCATTATGCAAACGAATGCAAAAATAGGAAGAATAGCAAGTTTATTAAAACTTTGGGAAGTCCAGATTATTTTGAGCTTAGCGATGAAGAAGAACTAGATCTAGCACTAAAAGACAACAAGGGAATTGTTGTGATTGTATTGAAAGACAAATATGAAGAAGTGAATAAGAAGAAATCAATCATATGAGGCAAAGTAGTTCAATTAGTCTTGGTGATCTTCAAGGAGAAGAATTTATTGTCGATAATGAAAACGAAAAAATTAAAGGAGATTGGGTCCTTTCCATAATTCATAAAGATATATATATATATATATATATATATATAATAAATATATATATAATATATATATATATATATATATATATAAAATTCATCTTTTAATTAAAAAGTAAGTACTGTATGTGAAATGATGGAAGGAGACCTAGAGATTAAAGATTGTGAGCATGATGTGGGAGAAATTATCTCATTAATTGGGAAAACATCCTTACGTATAACAAAGATGAAAATTATAGGTATACCTATGTTGGAAGTGTCTAAGTACAAATTACTCCATTACAATTTTATGGCAAAGATATTGATCTTTATGCTTTGCCCTGTGATATTAGCCATACCAAATTTAATAACCAAATTATTACAAGGATTAAGACCAATTTATACAATGGATCAGTAGGATTATGTGAGCCGAAAAGATGAATTTATCAAAAACTTCCTATCCCTTAAGATAAAAACAGTTAGGATGAACATGAAAAGAGGATGATACCCAATAAGGATATTTTGGAAAATAATCTACAAATTAAATAGCTATCGATCTAAAGACTAAAGTAACAATGATAGAGGCAGAGAAATTTGAAAGTCCTATCCCTATGCAAAAAATACAAAAGATAAAATCTAATACATAGGAGATAAAGATTGATAGGTCATGGACATCGAGCTTTGCAAACCCATAAAAATCAATAAGAAAAATGTAATAAAAATTGATAAGAATGGTAAAATTGCTATTAAACCCCAATTATTAAGAAGCATGAGTACAAGATCATAATGGCGATAAGGGTCTCCATCAGCTAAAGAAGAACTTAAAGAAGATGATACAATTAATATGACCACTGAAATAAGTAGAATGAGTTTTGAACCCGCAAGGCACAGTATAGACCAAAGTATGAGTCTAGATAGAAAAATCATTCGGTATAAAACAAGAACTGTTAGTGAGCCAATCTATGAAGATGAATTAGTTAAAAACATGGCTATGGAGATATGCTATGAAGTCACCAATATAACCCTATTAGTATTTACATCCCAATAAATGTATGTTTAGAGGGATACAATAAATATAAATTTTGTGCCTATACATAGAGAGTGGTTGTTCTATATGCTTTGGAAAAGATCATTGTTTCCAGAATTCATGTGGGGCCAAGACTACTTACAAGTATGGATAGCTGATAATAGTTTACAAACCATAACAAAGCCATAGAAGGATTAAGTATATAATTAGAAGGAGTCCAATGCATCATACTAGTTCTATGGACTACTAATCAACCCTTTTATGATATGATTATTGAAAATAATTTTCAGAGACTATATTCTCCATGCACATATACCATAAACCAAATAATATTTACAATTAATGGTCACTCAATTCCTATTGAAAAATTAAGGCATACACTCATCAGAAGATTGAGTTTATACACAGTCAGCGTGGTGAGAAGATAATGCTTGCACAACGTGAAATAGCACTAACTATCTCACTACTTGAGTTATATATTAAACAGCAGATTATTGAACAACAAAAAAAATTACGCAAAGAACTCTACTCTGATAATCCACTGAAGTTTTGAGATAAAGATAAAACATTAATAAAGATTACTTTGTTAAATCCTAACATTATTATTCGAGTCAAACAAATGGTATATACACACCAGGATATTCAAGAATTCGATAAACAAATCAAAGAACTTCTAGATAAAGGATTAATCAGGAATAGCAAGAGTCCTAACACCAGTCCCGTTTTCATGGTAAGAAATCATGTTGAAGAAAAAACAGGAAAAGCTAGAATGGTAATCAATAAAAAAAGTTTAATAATAATACTGTCTTTGATGCTTATTATATTTCTAACAAAACAGTTCTTTTCAAAAGAATTCAATGAGTCTCTTGGTTCTTGAATATGGATTGCAAAAGCGGATATTAGCGGATAAAATTGAATGAAGGAAGCATTCCTTTAACTACTTTTAGTGCCCCATAAGGACATTATGAGTAGATAGTAATGTCATTCGGCCTTAAAAATACACATCAAATGCTCCAAAGAAGAATAGATAACTTCTTCAAGTATCTTAATGACTGTTGTTTAATTTACATCGATGACATCCTTGTTTTTTCCAAGACTATGGAACAAAAAGATGATATCCTAGCTATCACTCAAAGATGCATTGATCATGGTATTATGCTTGATAAGAATAAGTGCATTTATATTGAATAACCAATTGAGTTTTTAGGTTTAGAAATAAAAGCTACACAAATCATCCTACAAAAGCGTGTTATAGGAAAAATAGAAAATTTCCCTGAAAAGATTGAAGATAGGTAGAAATTAAGAATGTTTCTTGGATGTCTTACCTATGCTTCAGATTTCATTAAAACCTTGGGCAAATTGAGAAAACCATTGTATCAGAAGCTCAAGAAAGAAGTAAGTTGGCCATGGACTACTAATGATTCAAAGATTGTTCAAAATTTCAAACAGATGTGCAAAAATCTTCCTATTTTTAATTTGCCTACTGAAGGATATAGTTTAATTATTGAGACAGATGTCAGCAATGAACATTGTAGTATAATACTCAAAATCAAAGAAGAAGAAAAACTCTGTAAATATTACAGTAGAAGCTTTAATTAAGCAGAATCCAACTATTCTACGATGAAAAAAGAAATCCTTGTAGTCATAAGGAGAATCAAAAAGTTCTTAATCTTTTTAGCCCTAAAACATTTTCTTATTTGAACTGATTGCTAAGGAATACTTGGTTTTGTGAAAAAGAATTTATTAAACATGCAAGCACAAAGGAGGCTCCTGCGCTAGCAATTATTGCTTAACCAGTTCTCTTTCTCTATTGAACGTACACAAATACCAAACAATTCTTTAGCAGATGGCTTAACTCGAGAGCTCGCTAATGGTGATTATCAGAGCAAAACTCCTATCGAAAAAGGAGGAAATTCAAAATGAAATGTCATTACAATTAGAATGGGTTTTTCCTTCTAGTAGAATCCTTATGGATATTTTGGAATTTCATACACAAAGAAGATCACACTTTGGCCTATTGTCTTCTGCCTATCCAATAACACAAAGGTTAAGTCTTTTGTAGTTACAAATGAATTATCTAAGGTGTACTTATGATATTCAAGAAAAAATAAGTTCTCATATTCTAGAAAAATAGTTCAAGGACTGGTATGTAGCCTACATCGACTACTATCTTAATTACTCTTATGATTTTTAGGAGTCATAGAGTACTACAATCTTATTTCCTGATAGATCTAGAGTTGGTAGTTTTAGATTCCTAGGAAATTCAATCTCTCTATATGACCCCATCATGAAAGTTTGGGAATATAGAATGGTAGTTTACTTCATGGAAATCCCAGATCCAAAGTTCTCATTCTTCTCAAGACTAACTAAGTTTCAACAATGCATATTTAAAAGGATCCATTGGATTGTTACATCTCCAGGCGGTCCAATAAAAATTCCACACATTAGAAGTTTGTATGTCGAGGTACATTGTGTAGTAATTGAGTATGAAAATGAAAAAGCCAAACCAACCTATTATCTTATCCAATTAGTTAATTTAGATGATCCCAATGATCAACAACAAGAATGGTTTCCAAAAAAGCAAGCAGTCTCTAGGGATCATGCTTTAGCATGATCTGTTGGTTTTTATAATATTTATCATCAAATGTGGGCATTAATTGAATTGAGAAGACCCCTAATATATTGCAGAAACACTACTTTCGTTTATCATGATGATCTCAACAAGTATATGAAGGTAGAAGGAGTTACTTCAGAAGACTTCTTTGATTATCTCTTTGATGTTGGAGGTAGAAAATTCTTATGAGAAAAAGGAAAGAAATACCTTTATGATTTATTTGAAAAATGGGATCCAGAGCATCTTGAACTTGATAAAGATTTTGATGATTATCTGGATAATGATGGACCTAAAGATATTATTGGAGATGACCAGATGCAGAATCTTAATATGGATGACTAGTCTTGCCATCATTAAAGGCTCTAATAAGTTGTTGCTCCATTATTATACTATTTTGCCAAGCATTAAGTCAGTAAAATAATGTTGTCTACAGTAGCCATGTCAGGATATCTGTAGTCATGTAAAAATATCAATGTGTACGGTAGCCATTAGGGTATCCTATGTAGTTTATCTCCTCTATAAAATGAGAGGTTAAGTGCTAAGAAGTGACACAGTCATTTGAGCATATTTGAGCAAAAGAGAAGTTGAGATTCTCCATTTCTCTATGAGTAAACATATTTGATGATCTTAGTAGTTTAAGTCCCTCTTAAATTTTTCCATTGTAATATTTCCACTTTCAAGCATTTAATAAAAGAAGTTTTCCAGTAGGGAACGTTATCCAATCGAACTTTTGTCAAGAATATTATAATTTCTTGATTGAAGTTCCACTATCATTTAATATATATATATATATATATATATATATATTATATAATATATATATATATATATATATATATATATATATAAACTTGATTAAAGACTACGATGTGAGGTAGGAAACAAAATAAATTTGTATTGTGCCTGATTTAAAGAAGATGTGGTTGAGATTAGTAATTTCTATAAATTGGAGGAACACCAGGGGTCCAACGCTGACTAAATTCAGGTAATGATCGAAACTCTCTAATTAAACTTTAATTATTTTGTTAAGCCTGGTGGACCCATAAACACGAAAAATATAATATTTATGGTATAAGTAGTAGATTGTGATAACTAGTACTAGTAAACTTCTTATAAGAAGTTTAATCATTTAAAACAAGTTTATTTCCTGAAAAACAACCTAAAGATAGCTGATTTGCATATTATACCCAATTCTGGAGTCTTTCTATAATTTCTAAAAGTTTTGGGCCGAAAGTGAAAAAAAAATAGTATGGGAGGTATAAAAAATTAAAACAGTCATTTAGAAAGTAGGAAAAAAATATCAGAACATCATACTTGAGGGTACTAAAAAAAAAAGCAAAAAAAGTGAGGCCTGAAAAAATCAAAAACATCTACGCCAATGTACTAAAAAGTCAATTATTCACTGAAATGCTTATTTGTAAAGAACTAAAATCACTACTAAAAAGGACACAAAATAACGATGGAATTCAGCGATGGACTAAAGTGATGACATAATGAGTGGCGGAAATAGCGATGGAAAAAATGTATTAGAAATAACTCAGACTGAGCAACGAAATTGGCAACGGAAAAGGATTTCCGTCGCCAGTTTTCAATACTATTCTATCGCCAAGAAAATTAAATTTTGATTTATATCAAAATGGTGATGGAATTTCTGTTGTCCTTCCGTTGCTGCCCAACTTAAAAGAACAGATCTGGTTCTTCTTTTCATTCTGCTCGCAAACGAATGAAAGAGAGAGAGAGAGAGGACGAGAGCACCGCGTACTCCCACGACCGCCGCCCATCCCCGCCATCACCAGCCATCGTTGGCCGCCACCCACAGCCGCCCATTGCCGATTGTTTTTAGTGAAATTAAGGTAATTTTCTCACTTGCACTAGTTTTAATTTCTATAAATTTTTTTATTACATTGTTAGAATTTCATAGTTAGTTCATAGTTTTGTTAAAATATCGTATATGTGCCAAGTTATTATTCTAATTTTTGCTCAATGCAATTTAGAGTTTAGGTTTGGTTTAAAATCTGATATGTTGGAAATGCTTTAGTTCATAATTTTATTGAAATGTGATATTTGTGTAAAGTTATTGCTCTAATTTGTTTCAAGATTTTACCCAATATAATTTAGGTTTAGGTTTGGTAATTTTAAGTTAAAATTTGATATGTTGGTGGAATAAAATGCTCAAGTTTGGATGAATTATTAGTTTTCTAAAATTCAAAAGAATATAAGTATATTTGTAGAAATTTATAAGTAAATGTATAAAATTATTCCATTTTATATAAGTATGTTTCTGAATTATTAGTTTTGTGAAAGTAGTTTGGATAAATTATGTAGAAGTTTAATTTATAAGTTTGGATGAATTATTATTTTTGTGAAATTGACAAGAACATAAGATAGCTTATATAATGTAAGTTTCTAATGTTATATATATACAAATCGATGTAATTATATGTGTTATGTAGATTAATTAATGCTGTCTTTGAGTATTAAAATATATTTAATATATAATTGAGTAATTTATATAATTATTATTATTTAAATTAAAATTAATTCTTATCAAATAACTTATGTGGTTATTGTTGTTTGAGCTGAATATGAATGGTCATCTACATCGTAGGTGGATGTATAATAGATCATTACTTGATCGTAGTGGTTATACGCAAGAATTTCTAAATGGAGTAAATCAATTTGATGAATTTACACGTAGGCAGATAGACTTTCAAAATGGGGGAAGTATAGATGTCCATGTGCTAAATGCAGAAATAGGGTGTACTTAACACCCGATGAGGTCAAGATGCACCTTATGTGTAAGGGTGTTATGAAAGGGTATTGGTTTCGAATAAGTCATGGAGAAGTACAGTCTCAACAATATGATTTTGGGCATTCTAATAGTAAAGTTCCCGAAACTGAAGGTTCAAGTCATATTAAAAATGATTATAATGAATCCTACGTAGATCGTATGGAGTACATGGTTGATGATGCTATAATAGCAAATCAAAATGTAAGAGAGGAGGAGTCAAGCACTGGCCGAGAACCATTTTATAATATGGTTCAAACTGCTCAACAACCCTTATATAATGGTTGTTCCACCCACAGTGAACTCTCTGCTGCTATGAGATTACTAAGTATCAAATCTGATTATAACATGCCAGAAAACTATTTCAATGAAATTGTTCAATTAATAAAGAGATGTGTCCACCTAGCAACTGTGTGCCAAATAAATATGGCCAGACGAAGAAGGTTATTAAAGATCTCGACAATGATGTGGTACACATTGACTGTTGCCGTAAAGGTTGCATACTATTCTTTAAGAAGAATGTAAACCTGGATGCATGCTAGTTTTATGGGCACTCGAGATGGAAGAGGCAAAGGCCACAACAAAGGAATCCAAATCCATTGCCATACTCAAGGATACATTATTTACCATTAAAACCTCAACTTCAAAGGTTGCATGCATTAAGAAGTACTACAGAGCACATGAGATGACATTATGAACATCGGCGTGAGGACGGTGTTTTATGTCATCCATTAGATGGGGCAGTATGAAAATATTTCGATAACAAGTGCCTAATTTTGCCGGAGAGCCTTGAAATGTGAGGCTTGACTTTTGTGCTGATAGATTTAATCCTTACACTTTGTCTTCAAAATCTTATTCCATTTGGCCGGTAGTAGTTGCACCTTATAACCTTCCCCTTGAAATGTGTATGACCACACTATTTATGTTCCTCACTTGTATAATCTGAGGCCCTGAAAATCCCAAGAACAAATAGATGCATATTTACAACCTTTTATTGATGAGTTGAAAGAGTTGTTTGGATATTGGATTTGAAACATATGACATTTCTATGGGGCAGACATTTCAGATGAAGGCTGTACTTATGTGGACTATCAATGATTTTTCGGCATATAGAATGTTATCTGGGTGGAGTACTAATGGGCAATTGGCATTTCCTGTATTTATGAAACAACAAAGCTTTGAAACTGAAGAATGTAGGTAAATTCTCATGGTTTGATTGTCATCGGTGTTTTCTGCGAAGGAATCATGCACTTAGAAGAAATAGAATAACATTTAAAAAAGGCAGAATTGTTATAGGGGGTCCTCCTCGCCGCATATTTGGGGATGCACTTTATGCCGAGTTGGAAGATTACCCAATGGTAACTGCGAACGCTGACTTTGTTATACCAGGATTTAAGAAAAATGAGCACAACTGGATAAAGAAAAGCATATTCTGGGAGTTGCCTTATTGGCGACACCAATTTCTCCGACATAATTTAGATGTGATGCACATAGAAAAGAACTTCTTCGAGAACATCATTAATACTATTATGGAACACTTCCAAACTCAAATGAGTTATAGGTGAAGACGTATATAAACAAAAAAGGTCGTATTCATGGCATTGGCAATGAGGATGTCAACATTAGGGAATCCTATCACTTCAGTCCTACTTAATGAGTCGGTACAGTTTTAATATTAAAGTTTTAATCAACATGGTTATATGATAAATTTATTTAATTGTTATACTAATGCATACTTCACATAAATGGTTGTTAGCAGGTACAGGTTATATGCCATTTCAACAAGAGGTGAATGATTTAAGGGATGTAGTAACCAACTTGGGAGGTGAGCTAACTTCACAAGCTAAAAGTTACCGGTTGCTTATGGCGAGATGTAAGCAACTGGAGGAATCCAACAAAATGTTCATCCAAAGCAACCTGGAATTGAGCCAGCATATGATGAGTATCGATTAACGATTGCAAGCTTTTTTCCAATTGCAACAAGCTTCTGGCTCGGGATTTCTACCACCCTTTGCTCATCATCCACAACATGATCATGATAAGGATGAGGATCAAGAGGATGACGATCCTCACCTTGGTGATTGACTAGCTTGTGGCTTTCCCCCTGTTGGTGGTTCTCCTCCTTACTTCTTGGTGCTTCTCACGGCTAGGTGCTTGCTTCTCCTTCCTCATGGTGCTTACTTAATTCTCACTCCTCTTGGTGCTTGCTTCTCCATCTTCTTCTTGCTTAATTTCACTTGGAAACTAGTAACTTGTGGTTTGTTTGGGATTTATGGTTTGTGATATATACCTTTTGTTTGGGATTTATGGTTTGTGAATTGAAAATGGTTGGTTTCTAGTGTTGGATTTATTGTTAAGTGTAATTGAAAACTATTTTGCCTTATATGTGATATTTCACCTGTTTGTGGTTTGAAAATTGCTGAGAATACTTCGAATGAAGCCATACTCGAAACCGTTGTATCGAATGAAGTGAATACTCTTTATAAATTTCTCACTGGAATTTAAATGTATGTACTAAGGAATATGACTAAAAACAAGCGTTTTATTAAAAAAAATTACAAATATAGCGACGAATTGGCGATGTAAACAAAGTTTTTATTTTCTTAACTCAGAAGTCAGTGACGGAAACTGGAGTCTGTCGCCATTAGCTAATGGCAATGGATTCTAAATTCTGTCGCTGACTTCCCCCCTTTTATCTCCCGCTAAAACTCAGGCTGTCGCTGGGTCCGTCGCTGATGGCGATAGAATTATGAAATTCCGTCGCCAGGTACTTAACTTCGAGTGAAAAACCGACAACCCATTTCCATCGCCAATTCCATCGCTGAAATCAAAAATTCATTGCTATTCTGCCCTTTTCCGTCGTTGATTCCGTCATCATATAGACTTTGTTTTTTGTATTGAATGCTTATACATACATCAAATAAAATGTTCATCAATATTTACGAATTAAGTCATGGATACCAACAAATGTTTATCTTGCTGGAGGATTATTTGACATTAGCTATGCATAGACCTAACAAATGGGTCATTTGGTTCGGATACGGATAGCGTTAAGTTTGGGTTGAGCTATGTTTCGGAGTAGGAGACATTTCGGGATTTGCTGAACTTCGGTTCGGCATGATTTCAAATCAACATATTTTTGGTAATATGCTTGTTATGCAAAAATAAGCAACTTTGTAGAGACTTCCGGGTCAGGTATATTTCAGTTTGGGTCAATTCGGGTTTCGGGTGAGCATATTTTGGATGTCGGGTTGGCTACGGGTTGGGTTAATTCAGTTCGGGTTTCAGGTCTCACGTCAGTTTTGCCAGGTCTAGTTATGCATAAAATTACAAAAAACAGTACATTAGAAAAATTGATACTATAACATAAAATAAATTTAAGATTAAAAAGTATTTAAAAATGAAAAGACTAAGGGCATGTTCATTTCAGCATTTACCCAACCGCAATAACTTTCAAATGCTCTTGATCAATTCCAACTGCTAACTGTTAATCCTAACCGTTCTTGATTACTCTCAATCGCTTCCAACTACTCTTACTTGCTCCCAAGCGCTCGTAACTGCTTACATTATTTTACAAATATTAATCCAACTGCCTCTCAACGGTTCCTCGCTGCTCACAGCTACTTCTAACTACTCACGACTGTTAACTGTTAATTACAACTGCTCTTAACTGCTCCCATCTGTCCCCAATAGTTAACCACTCCTTGCAACCACCGAAACCAATAGGTCCTAAGTTCTTAATTGCCAATTCTCCATAATATTCAAACATAGGGCAAATGAGGCCAGCCACCAAGGACCGCAGAGATTAGAAATTAAACAAGATAATAATCAAATTTTGACTGTTTTTTGGCAGAGAATTTGGGGCAATTTTGACGAAAAATAATGCTCGTGACGGATATTTTGACAGAATTTATGGCCGTTAAAAAACGTTTATCGAAAGGGACTTTGCGACTAACCTGTCACTATTACTAACAGACCGATTTTGACAGACTAGTAACCTGTCAAAATTATAGTGATGGAAAATTTTGACAGACTGACAGTACGCCAGTAAACATTTTGACAAAACTTTTGACGAATTGACAGTTTGTCAATATACATTTTAACGAAAATCATTGTCCATTACAACATGGATAGTTTCTTGGCTTGTAAAGGTGTAAGAAATTTTGACAGGAGTAGTGATGAACTCGATGGGACCTATGTTTTCCGTCAAAATTGTGACAGAGTTCCGTCAAAATTTTCATCACATATTTGTCTTATATTTCTAAAAGAGAAAATATTTATTGTTAGAATATGCTACGTGGAGAAATTTTGTTTTGTTCACATATTTAAATTTCAAATTTCAAAAATAAATATTTAGAATATAAGTTTGAACTCATGCCATTCTGTTTCTTAATCGCAACAAAATATATATACATTTCTTTTTCTTATCAAAAATATGCAAACATTACAAATAGCCCAATTGGTACAATCTAACACCAACAAAAAGTCCTTAACATATTTATAGAAATACTAACATAATGCCCTTCTCTACATTTTCCTCTCATACTGATGAACTGTTTCTCTTAACCTCCTAGCTCACCCTTCTCTGTGATATATATATATATATATATATATATATATATATATAGATATATATATATATATATATATATATATTATATATATATATATATATATATATATATATATATATATATATATAGGCTTTAACTAAACCACTGAAAACGAAAACAATAAAGCCAAGAAATCTAAAAATTACAACAAATATAGAAATCAACCATAGATAAATGCTTCCATCCAAGGGAAACAAAGGAAAAAAATTATCTTTGTTGAGATCTTGATTCAACAACCTGAATTCAAATTAAAAAAATTATTAGGCTCTTTTTGATATGTTTTGAATCTGTAATTTGAAATCCAAAAATTTAAGTATCAGTTCTTGAGTTTTCGAATTAGAACTTGTAGTTTTTTGATGACAAATTTAAGTTTCAAAACTTTCAAGTTTTGATTCCCGAATTTGGGATTTGAAATCATCAAATTTCAAATCCCAAATTAAAGATCAAAAAATTGTTAAATTTTGAATATGGATATTTTATTTCAAAAACTGTAAAGTTTCATATGTGAAAAATACAGTTACAAGGAAGCATGATGCTGGAGAAAGAGAGAAGGATATAATCAAAATTTTCAAAACTAAGAAATTGAGAAAGAGCGAGATTACCAAATGAGAAGCATAGATCTAACCCATATCGGTGCTCATACAGCGGCAATTTCGAGATTTCTTTATTTAACCATGAAATCCTTATTCTTCATCAGAAACTCGATCAGACTCCAAAACTCTAACCAATTTCGGCTCAATTCAACAAATTACTACTGTTAACCCACCAAAACAAACGCATTCGAAACTCGATCAAAATCCCTAAAACACGGATCAATTTTGGTCAATTCAATAAGTTCATCACCCACATTCAAAAAGAATGAAAATTGAATTTGAAATTTTTTTACCAGAAGTTTTACCATATTCTGAATCTCAAACTTGATTTCCCAAAGTATGGATGTGAAGATCAAATTTCAGCTATAATTTTGAAATCTAAGATGTGATAGTTGAATTCCAAACTTGAGCTTTGAAATTTCAAAATAAAACCTGAAATGGTGAAATTTTAAAATGAAATTGTAGATATTATAATGACAAATGAATCCATGGCCCGTAGAAGCATGAATTTGGTGACGTCCATGGCGAAGATACATCAATAGGTGGCAAAGATGCTTGAATGACTTCCTTCATCCTTCAATGGCGGATTCAGATCTCTTTGGTGGTTATGCCATGATGGTGGTGGAATTGTGGGTAGGAGATGCAAGAAAGAAGGCTTTTTCATGTGTTGAAGTGAGAGAAATAGTAGCTATGGATCACTGAAGAAGGAGAGAGGAAGACGAAATCTAGACAGTAGGGGGAAGTAGTACGTCGGGGGGAGGGGGGAGGGGTATCTAGGGCAGGGGGAAAGCATTATGTGGAGGGGGGGATCTAGGGGTTTAATTTTGACGTAGGCTTATTTAGTTTTGGGATGAAAAAGGGGGCCTAAGGATTTGGGATGAAAAATTTTGGATGAATCTAGAACAGTTAAGGGAAGCAAGATTTTGATCGGCCCATCAAAATACTTAAGAATCTCATAAGATTTTGACAAGGTACGTCAAAATCCACTATTATGGATTTTAGAAAATTTATTGTACAACTATTTTGATCGATAATTCTATCAAAAAATCTATCATCACTTGTCAAAATCAATCTCTGTTACTACAAAAAGCACGACCCATCAATTTATTGTCTTTTTCGTCAATATTTCTGTCTAAATAGACCACCCTTCTTTCCATCAAAATTGTCTGCCAAAAATTGAATGCTTTCTTGCAGTATAAACAAACTTCTAAATGTTCCCCCCTCAACAAAAAAAAAAAAGACACATTCAGTATACCAAGGTCGACCTTGCGACCTCAGTGTGAAAAATTAACGTTACCCTGAATTTCCGCACATCGGCCGCAGGTCATGCGTCAACCCGCTTGGCTAATTATATCAATGCAAAATATTTTCTTTAGTATAATGTTTTAGTGTGAAATTGGGCTCCGTTTGTGCCTGTCTAGCTAGGTAGGCCTGGGCTTACGATGAAATTTTCCCAAAAATTAACTTGGTGTCGTAAAATATAAAATCCTATTTTATTTAAATATATTTTCATGCTAATGGGTATAGGCTGACTGCATAGTTGCGACAACGCTATTCAAATGTAAAATCAAACACCTGTACTTCTAATAGACTGAAATCATATTACTTCTAAAAATGTATATGTACAAATCTAAAAAAGAAAAATAGACAGGGTAAATTTCCGTACGAACACATTATGGATCATATCACCCACCATACATAAGAAAACAACTATGTATGTTGATTGTAGGATTAAGTCCTTTATCCCATTGCCAAGGGATCAGAGTAGCGCCATAATGTGGAGGTCAATTGATAATAAATGGGATTGATGGGCTAACTTGATAAGTTTTTTTTTTTTTTTTTTGGGGATCGAAACTTGATAAGTTGTATACTTGTATGTTATTGGGAGCAGATTTGAGGAGCATAATTAGCTTCTTATAATTAGCCTCTTAATTCCTGGAGTTTCGTATTTTTGTATCTTAGTTAGCTCCTTAATTCTTCTGAAATTTGATATCCTTGTATCCTTAAGTATTGTAATTTCCTGCTTTGTAACACAATAGCTTGTACATAATATCTTTAAATATCAATGAAACTGGATGATCGGGGGTGAGTAGTCAAGAGAAACCTTCTCACCTAAGCTCCAATTTAACATGGTATCAGAGCCCAGCTAGACATAATTCGCTTCCAGTTTGTCTATCTCCTCACTAATGAATTTTTGCAGTCATGGGTGATGATAAGTCGAAATCAACACCACTAGTCATGGATATTAACAACCCGCAACCCCTTTATTATTTATGCAGTGTCGATCAGCCAGGAAACATAATTTCGCTTGTGATTCTCAACGAGGAAAATTATGCTAACTAGAATCGCATTGGTTCGAATGCCTTAAAATCCAAAAATAAGTTTGGCTTTGTTGATGGGTCTTTGACTAGGCCATAAAGCAACTCACCACAGGTTCATGCTTGGGAGAAATGCAATTCAATGGTCATAGCTTGGTTGTACAACATAATCAACAAAAATTTACACGGATCTATCGCGTATGCAAAGAAGGCGAGTGAGATCTGGACTGACTTGAAAGAACATTACTCTCAGGGTAACGAAATTAGAGTTCACCAATTGAAGAGGGAGATTGCACTTACAAGTCAAAGCACACTGTTTGTGACACAGTATTTCACCAAGCTTAAAGCGTTATGGGATGAATTAGGGCCTTACCAGCAGATTTCCACTTGCAAACGCTTGAAGGATTTCAACTTTAGCAAATTTCAAGGAGAGAAGGTTCATCCATTTCTCATGGGGCTGGATTTAAACCAATTCGGTGTAGTCAGATCCAACATTCTTGCTCTTGACCCTCTCCCAAACTTGAACAAAGTATATTCAATGGTGCTTAGAGAAGAAAGGAAGCAGAAAATCAACAAAGAATCCGACCCAAGGACACCCATTGAAGCGACGGCTTTCAAGGCTTCAGCCACTAACAGATCAAGATCGGCAACCCGACCAAGATGCACCCACTGTCAAAAACTAGGTCATGAAAGAACCCAGTGTTTTGAGCTTATAGGGAATCCGGCTAATTGGCAGAATCGACGGCAATGACGGGGGTAGATTCGACCGACTCCACCGGTGCCACCTAGGGAAGCAGCCGTGACGGTCGCCGAAGTAGGACCACTCACCATAGGACTGGCATCCCACACTGCGATGCAGGGGGAGACTGGAGAAGCTCTTGGCGATAGGGGCGATCGAGCAGTAGGTATAGGGCTAACCCCCGTTCATTTTAAGGCTTTGTTTGCACTTTTCAAGGAGAGGGAGAATAAAAGTCAAATGAGTGGTAAGAGCAATTTGTCCTCTAGCTTGCTTGATTGGATATTGGACACGGGAGCCTCTTATCATATGACATCAAATATACATCATATTACTAACCTTTTTGATCTTCCTCAAGCAATACACATAACCCTACCCGATGGTAAAATTGTGGATGTCAGACAGGTAGGAACAGTGGATCTTAGATGCAGTTTGATCTTGAAAAATATCCTTTACTCACCACATTTTAAGGGCAATCTTATTTCTGCTCATCAACTCGCTTGTGATGAAAATTGTATTGTTATTTATGGTGCACAGTTTTGTCTTATTCAGGACCTCATCTCGATGAAGCCGATTGGAGCAGGTGAACCAAGAAGCAGGATGTACTATCTCAAGAAAAGTGCAGATGGAAAGGCATTTGTGGCAACTCAACTTTAGGATTGTGACCTTCGGCATCAATGGCTTGGTCATCCGTCCGTGGGTAGCTTATCGTATTTATCTGAAACTTTTGGTTTAAAGCTAAATAAAGACTTTAATGGGTGTTGTGATGTTTGCCATCATGCAAAACAAACAAGGAATTCATTTACTCTTAGTGACTCGCATGCTTTACGACCATTTTCATTGGTACATTGTGATTTACGGGGACCATACCATACTCGCTCATTAAGTGGCTGCTGTTATTTTCTATGTGCATTGTGGATGTCGTGCAGTTTGGGTATATCTCTTAAAAGATAAAACACAAACATATGACAGGTTTGTTAGTTTTTGTTCTATATGGTAAAGACCTAATTTGATAAAACGGTCCAGAGGGTGCGTAGTAACAATGGTACAGAATTCACAAAAGGCCCTTTGCCAATCTTTCTATCTAAAAATGGAATCATTCATGAAACATCTTATGTTCACACACCTTAACAAAATGGATGTGTTGAAAGGAAAAATAGGCATCTTCTTAATGTTGCCTGAGCTTTGAGATTTCAGGCCTCACTTCCTTTAAAATTTTAGGGGGAATGTGTGTTAGCTGCAGCATACTTGATAAATAGAACACCCACCAAACTGTTGAACTACAAGACCCGTATAAGACTCTTTTTGGGGCTCCACCCCTCTATGACCACCTAAAGGTTTTTGGTTACCGCAGTTATGCACATAATCATAGTAAACCCCGTGACAAGTTTGATGCAAGAGCTAATAGGTGTGTTTTCTTAGGATATCCTCAAGGCAAAAAGGGTTGATGGCTTTATAATTTGGACAATCACAAATTGATCATCTCTAGGGATTTTCGGTTCTATGAGAAAGTTATTCCATTTGCCCAAGACCTTGACAAGGAAGAGCTGCCCAAGATTCAATATCATGATCTCACATGGTCAGATTAGGCCGCATTATCATCCACAGGACTAAGAACACCACTCACCCTCCAAGCAGATCAAAATGACAATTCTCATAATCTTAATGTTGAATCGGGTTCAAAACAGATAGCTTAAATAGACCAACAGGTCATGGAAGAAGTTGGGGAGAACAAGCTCCAACGAATTAATCCAATTGAACGAGGAGGAGTGTGGGCCTGTTTCGGGTCACCAAGGTGACTCTACTTAGTCGGCCTAACAAGATGCAAATACTGGGCCCCCCAATGCTTTAATTAGCTCCACCCATCCACAGCGTGTAGAAAATCCGCATGGGCACTTGAAAGATTATATATGCCATGCAACAAAACACCCCGTCTCGTCACCGCTCCATAACAGCTCATCGGCTACGTCTCATCCTATTTCTCACTTTATTTCCTATAATGGTTTTTCTCCTACATATCGTGCTTTGTTAGCTGCTATAACCTCTAATGATGAACCTAAGCATATTTTGCAAGCTGTTCAACATCCACAGTGGCGTGATGCAGTGACCAAAGAAATTACTGCCCTTAAAGCAAATAATACGTGGGAGTTTGTCAGTTCACCCATTGGAAAAAAGGGCGCTTGGGTGTAAATGGATATACAAGATTAAATATCCTGCTGATGGATCTATTGAGCGCTATAAGGCACGACTAGTCGTATTGGATAACAACCAAGTCGAAGGAGAGGATTTTCATGAAACGTTTGCTCCTGTCGCCAAGATGAACACGGTATGTTGTCTTTTAACTGTAGCGGCATCAAAAGGATGGGAGTTACATCAAATCGATGTGCACAATGCCTTTTTACATGACCATCTTGATGAGGATATTTATATGAAACCTCCACTTGGGTTTCAACCCCCCAAGTTAAACTTGGTCTGTAAATTGCAGAAGTCATTATATGGTCTTCGACAGGCTCCTCGCCAATGGTATCTTAAGCTCGCTGCTGCCTTGCTTCAATATGGTTTTCAGTAGTCTCCCTTAGGCCACTCTTTGTTCATTTGTCGCTAAAGCGGTGCTTTCTTGGCACTATTAATTTTTGTTGACAATTTGGTGTTAGGCAGAAACAGTTCTGAGCATTGCCATCAATTCAAGAGTTATTTGCAACAATGTTTCAGACTTAAAGACTTAGTTGCTTTAAAATATTTTCTTCGCATTGAGGTAGCACGTTCACCGAAAGGACTGTTTTTATGTCAACGCAAATATACTCTTGATATTCTCACTGAAACTGGGATGTTGGGAGCCAAACCAAGCGCTTTTCCTATGGAGCAAAATCACAAATTATCCACTACATCAGGAGATCCTTTGGACGATGCATCCACGTCTAGACGTCTTATTGGGTGATTGCTTTACCTTACTATCACTAGACCAGACATCATGTATTTGGTTCATATCCTCAGTCAATTCTATCCAAATCCACATAGGGGACGTTAGGAGGCTGCATTACGAATTCTACGTTATTTAAAATTGTCACCGGGATAAGGAATTTTATTGCCCGCCAATAACCCTTTGGACTTACATGTTTATTGTGACTCTGATTGGGTAAGTTGCCCCATGACGAGAAGCTCAATCACTGATTATCTTATTAAGCTAGGGAATGCTCCTGTCTCTTGGAAAACCAAGTGACAAACAAGTCACTGTTTCTAGGTCGTCTACTGAAGCTGAATATCGTGCCATAGCTAACATTACTAGTGAGACAGTTTGGATTCGCAACTTGCTCCTGTCTTTGGATCTTTTGTGTCACGAGCTCATTTATATTGTGATAATCAGACAGCATTATATATTGCTAACAATCCAGTGTTCCATGAACGTACCAAATACATTGAAGTCGACTGTCATTTTGTTCGCGAACGAATCTTATCTGGTGTTCTGAAACCACATTACATCCCTACTCGTGAACAATTGGCAGATATATTTACCAAGGCTCTAGGACACCGACAGTTCCGTCATCTACTAGGCAAGTTGGGCGTCTCCAAGCCGTACGCTCCAACTTAAGGGGGGAGTTTTGGGAGCAGATTTGAGGAGCATAATTAGCTCCTTATAATTAGCTTCTTAATTCCTGGAGTTTCCTATTTTTGTATCTTAGTTAGCTCCTTAATTATTGTAAGATTTGATATCCTTGTATCCTTAATTATTGTAATTTCCTGCTTTGTAACACAATAACTTGTACATAATCTATACTATAATATAAAAGCAATGTTGTGATGAGAAGGCTTTTTCGAATTTTCTCATAAATTTGAGATTTTGAACCATTGGATTATTTGATTATATAATCACAACCGTTGGATTTTTAATAAAATAATTACCATCATAATTAAAAATATATAATATCTTTATTTTTTTTGACAACAGAATGATCTCTTAACTACCTAAAAAGAAAATATATTTTGATATCCTTTCCTAAATCAATAAAAATAATTGTCATCATAATACCATTAGATTATTTGATTATAAAATCACAACCATCAAATTTTCAATAAAAATAATTACCATCATAATTAAAAGTATATTATTTCTTTGACTTTTTTTTTGTAGTAGAATCTATTGCTAAATTACTGAAAATATATATGTACTAAAGTTTGTGAATGGTATTAATATTTTAGTGATCCAAGGAAGGAATAAAGTATTAAAGTTTCACTTTTCTTATTTTAATGGTAAACCCGAAATTAGCCACTTTATATATTAATATTAGATTAAATAGAAGAGATGCGAATTAATAGAAGAGCTAGACCTAAACGAAAGATTTTTCTTTTCAAACGTTCTTAATGCGGGATAAGGTGTTTTTCTTCTTATATTTCTTGATCAGGAATTAAAGTTTCTAAAATCACTAATTTTTTTATGAACAAAAATTCGAACAATGATAATTAATTAATGGTCAAAAATGTTCCTTTTAAGAGGTTGATGAAGTTTTTTATTTTTTTTAATTTGTAACAAGTATTTCTATACCCATATGATAAGTGAAAAAAATTTAGAAGTTTTTAATTGTAATAATTATTTATAAAATATTACAATATTCCAAATAGCAACCATGTCATATACAATATTTTGAGTTTTTTAAATAAAATAATGAATAACTTTTTAAGAAGAAACAATTATTGATAGGTGCAAATTATGAGAAACTATCAACTAAAATTTATAATATATAAAAATATACTACAATAAGTTTAGCAAATATTTTTGATAGCAGTTATAATATCTTAATTTCTCTATAATAATTTGAAAATTATGATAGTCTAAAAAATTATCTAACTTATTCATTGTTAACTACTATTGATTATACATTTCCAGTTGTATATTTATGTTATGAATTTCGCAAGTGTATAGTTGATCGTGTAGCAAGTACGGGTGTTGATCCTCAGGGATGTGTTACGAAATTAAATCGCTATAAAACTAAATATGATACGATTGAATTAAATTGTCAAGGCTTAGTTAATTAGTAACCAATTATTTCAAAACGCTACGCTGGAAGATCAATATCAGGAAGAAGCTTACCCTATCCATCACCATTAACTTTAATTATGAGCAAATTATGCAAAGCAAAATTAAACTTGGATAACCAAAGCACAAACAAAGAACTTAACAAATAGGAGAGAAATTAAGCTCAACCTCTATCCCTCCAACTCCCTTCAGCTCTGGCCTGGAATGAAAATATATGGATCTAAACGCATATATAAGCCGAATAGAGAATCTAGTTATCCAAAGAATTAATGACCAGTACCAAAAACTCGAATATAGGCCAGACTGAAGCTCTGCCAATGCGCGAAGAATACGAACTTGAATTTGCAACTATCGCTTGACTTCAAGTCTTAACAAATCAACTATCAGTTCTACCAAAATTCTGAATCTTGAACCAAATTTTAGACTTTAAATCTACAACTGGAAAGAAGAATGATGGTGATGAAGCACCAGCATGCCAAGAAGGCAGAGTCGGGCTTTTCTGGGAAGCAAAGCAAAGAAAGAGCTGAGAATGGAAGAGGGAGGGATAATTGAGCCACGGTTATTGGGTCGGTTCTTCTTCTTCTTCTTTTCTCCACTTGATCCAATATTAATTAGTTGAGCACTATTTATTTTTCCCAAGTTTTTTCCAATTCTTACAAAATAAATAAAATAATGTTAAAATCCTAATTTAATCATTTATTTTGGAGCAAATAATAGATAATGAAGGGTATAAATTAGCTCAATTTCTGGTTGAACAGTTTACATTATTATGTCCTATATTCTCTTATATGAATTATAGGTAAATTTGTATAGTTTTATTACGAGATTATATAGATTAGAAGATTTATTGTTCTTAATAAGGATGCTCGGGCTATTTTGCATACAACAACACAATTGGATTCATATATAACACATGTATTATATTGTTCATCATGTTTTGGAAACTTTATTTTTTTAATTACTGACAATCTCATTATAACATTCTCTATAGTCGTATGGTCATCTATCAGTATATGCGATTATAAATGATTATATAGATAAACCATGAGTATTTATTATGAAGCCTCGATGATACCATAAAAGAGAATTGTCTATCAATCTTATTGCGCCAGTTAGTTGGAAGGAGGAGGTGCATTACTTACGAAACACTGATGATAGGTACACCAGGTACACAAGATATAATTATAATCTTCATTATATCATTGCTAATCAAATTATTACTAAGAACTTAATTTTTAATGCAGGTGTAAGAAGAGAATGTGAATTCTTCATCATTGGCACCACAAATTAACGTATTATTATGTCATTTAGCATGATTTTTAGTTTCATTTTAACTACTTACAATCTTTGTCATACTTTACATCGTGTCTTTGATAATCATACATTGTTTTAATTATTGAGTTTCAATGGTTATGCATAAAAGTACTATCTATTCATATTTTTTAATAAATTTAAGTATCATTTTCTAAATTACAATATTAACTTTGTCTACAATTATCATTCATCGATTATTTTGACTATATATATATATATATATATATATATATATATATATATATATATATATATATATATATATATATATATATATATATATATATATATATATATATATCTATTGTAATAGGCACCGTGTAAAGCACGGGTCTATACTAGTATCTTTAAATATCAATGAAGCTGGATGACTGGGTGAGCAGTCAAGAGAAACCTTCTCACCTAAGCTCCAGTTTGACAAATGTGATTGTCACGGTTTTAAGAGAGTTCATATCATGTTCAATCACATCTGTTGGGAATTGAAGGTGACAATATTTTCACACTTTGTATTAAAAAAAATTAAATATAAAAAAAAGCTCTCTTGAGCGTTAATAAAACACAACCATCCAACATATTTGACATTTGTAATGTGCCCATCATTTCAGAAATTGGATAAACATTATCAGAGTTTTAAGAGAGTTCGCATCATATACAATCACATCTGCTGGAAATTGAAGTTGACAATATTTTCACGCTTTGTATTAAAGAAATTAAATATTAAAAAAAAAAACAAATACTCTCTTGAGCGTTAGTTTATGCATTTTTCCTCATATGTATTTATCATATAATTTTTTTAATATATGTTAGTTTATGTGTTTGTTAGGAGTTAATGTTATAATATAGGTTGTGTTATCTTTATATGTAAATATATAAAAATCACATATGTTAAATAACTTGTATTAATTTTATAGTAGTTTTTAGATTAAAATTATTTATCTTTCTCTGTAACTTACACTTTTTTTCTTGTAAGGGTAAGCAGCACCGACCCGTTGGGTCCTATCTCAAGACAATCGAGTGGATCATAACAAGTACAAGGAAAAGGGGTAGGTGGCCAAGTGCCCAGGACATGGTTAGCTATGAACTATACAATTTCCTTAGAAGGAAATAAATTGCTCTCCCCAGGGCTTGAAACCCTGGTGCAAAGCATGGAAGATGGAGATAGGAACCGACTAGGTTGCTACCTCTTAGTAAGTCAACTTATTGAACATGTGAACTAGACATTTTAACCATGCATTCATCATACACGTCTGCGTATCTGATATTAGTACTCCCACTAGAAAGGGCTCATTATTTTGATACAAAAGGCTCATCATTTGAGGAATAAAAAGATTCAACATTGGTTCATTAAGTATATAGCAAAGGTTCATCATTTAAGTATTCATAACTTGAAAATCGTTTGAAATTAAAAGTTAATAATTTAAAACTATTTCGTTAGAGCTGGAAATGGATCAGGTCGGGTCGGATAGATCCATTTAATAAATGGGTCGATTTTGTGTTGGCTGTAAAAATAGTTTAGATTTGCTCAAAATTGAAAAATAACCATTTTTCACACCAAATCGTGTTAATTTCGGGTCAAAACCGGTTCGATTCGGCTCGGGTTCGCGTTTCTCTTAGTAACTGCGGTCGGGTTGGTGTCGGATTATCGTGTCAAGTCAGACTTTCCCAACTCCACCATTGGTTAATGAAGTGGATAACAAAGGTTTACCGTTCAGATGTTAAAATCATGCCTTATATGTTCATTAATGCCAAATCATTCCATTTAGTACAATGCACAAAAATGTTAGTTTGTAATAGAAAAAGGGTTCACTGTAAAGGATAAAAGATTCACTACAATGTTAAAATGTTCATTGCAAGGGAGCAAAAGGTTCATTAGAAAAAGAACAAAAGTTATCCATACATCAAAAATTAATGTCATTTTTCCCCATAGAAAACAACTCAAAGACAAAAAACTAATTGAGGATTAGAAACAAGAACATCAAAGCTGCCATGATGAACAACGTCATCAACAAGAGATACAATCACTAGCGACCTGATGCATGTTGTCACTGTTAGTGCCCATAATCACAAGCTTCTAACTCTCCTCCTCTGAATTAGACTTAATGAGAGGATGAAAATAGGAAAAGAAGAAGTCGATTGAGTTGCTCCTTCAATAGTCGATTGAGTCAACTTGATGGACTAAGTAACGACTTTTTCTTCTTCTTCTTCTTCTCCTTCTTCGCATGGTGAAGTGCTCTTGCGAGATATCAAAACCTGCTTGACCACAAGCTATGGTGGCAATGCAGTTATGTTTATTGAGTTCAGATCCAATCTACACTATATCAGAAAACGTTAGCAATGGAGGAGAGAGAAAAATACTTCGATTGTCTGAGTACGAAAAGTGTTAAGGGAATTACGAAATTGTATATTTAGAGAATTATATATTTAGATATATTTTGTATATTTAGATAAGATTTTGTGTCTTTCCTAATTTCTAGGAACTTGCCCACCAAATTAGAGTAGCCTAGGGCTTGTTATGCATGTATACATTTCAAGTCATGTTGTACGCTTATGGCTCAAGGAAATACACGACAATATTCACACCACGCATCTTCCTTCACCCTTTAAGTTTTCATGGTATTAGAGTTCAATTCTTGATCCTAGGCTTTGATCGAAATTAACCATGGGCGACGGTGGAAAAAAGAGGTTCATCATCGAGCCACATTCGCCCTACTATCTTCACCCTTCTGAGGGGCCGGGTGTGATGATCATCACGGTAGTATTTGATGGGCCAAATTGTGACCTGTGGGAGAAGGCTGTGTCGACAGCTTTAAAGGTGAAGAACAAGTTAGGATTTATTGATGGGATGCTAGAGAGACCGAAGGAACAAGGAGATGAAGAGTTTAAAGAATGTCATGCGTACGACATAGTTAACTCGATGTTGTGTCCTTAGTTGCTCAAGATCAACGACCTGAAGCTGTGGATGAGCATCACATACTCGAAGATGACAAAAACTATGTGGGATAATTTAAAGAAAAGATATGGAATGCCAAACACTCCCAAAGTTCATCAACTAAAAGCCAATATTGCGAACTGTAAGCAAGGAGCTTTCTAATGGGGTTGTGGACCGACCTCTTACCAATCTGGTGAAAGTGCCGATATGCACTTGTAGCAGTTGCAAGTGTGGAGCAACAGGCAATATCATCGCAATGTACAAAGAAGATAAAGCACACCAATTTCTAATGAGGTTGAATGACGAGTCGTATGCCACAATCCAAAGCCAAATTCTTACGCTTGATCCCCCTCCCACTCTAGACAAAATATTCAGCATGACCTAACATGTAGAAACTCATAAAGAGGTCATGGTTGCCTAAGATAATAGGAGCAAAGCGACCATGGCATTCGTTACAAAGGCGCAAACCGTCGTGGTCGAGAAAGGATGCAAAATATGTGGATGTTAGGGACACGATGAAGCAAAATACCATGAAGTCATCGGTTACTCGCCAAGTTGGGGATCTTGTGGACGTGGACAAGGCAACTGTGGAAGCCGAAGTAGCAGAGGAAGACGCATCGAAAATCAAGGCAGAAGCGTTGGATGAGAAATGACATCAGCGACGGTACAAGCTGCAGGCCTATAACAAGTAGCAGGTCCAGGAATGACTGCTGGGCCAATCGCAAGCAGTAGTACAGAACCAGCCCAAGTTGTTATACCCGTGCTGTCTTCGTATCAGATACAAAGCCTTTTAAGCCTCATCGACACACCCAAATCTGGGTATGAAAGGTTCCCAGGTAAAGGTTTCTAGATGCTCGATAGCAGGGCATCGTGTCATATAGTTGGGGATATTTCAGTTTGAGTAATCCTGGGGGGGGGGGGAAATCCCTGATTGCTATTAGATTACCAAATGGTGCATATACCATAGCTTGTGAAAAGGGCTCAGTAACCTTATAAGAATTATTAAAGTTGGAAAATGTTTTATTTGTGCCAAAATTGAATTGTAACCTCATCTCAATTTCAAAACTATGCAAACAGTTAAATTATGCCGTGACATTTTTTTATGATTGCTGTGTGATACAGGATCGCTTTTTTAGGACTCTTATTAGAGCGGGTGAGCAATGAGATGGGGTCTATCACTACAAGAGGTCAGCAACAAATCTAATGAATGCAATTGATATGAGGTGTTTGTGGCGCAAACGACTTGGACACCCATCACAAGAAGTTCCGTCTCATCTGCCTCAAGGTTTAGGAATAGCTAGTAATACAAATAAGACGAGAAGATAGTTGTGAAATTCGTTTTCGTGCCAAGCAGACCAGTAGCCAGTTTCCAATTAATAGATATCATGCAAAGGATACTTTTGATTTAGTATATTGTGACATTTGGGATCCTTATAGAATTCCATCTTTGTGTGGTGTTTACTATTTTCTTAGCACTATCGATGATGCTAGCAGAAGTACATGGGTTTATTTGATGAGAGAACAAACTGAAGCTAGCAAACTTTTAAGAGGGTTTATTGCAATGGTTAAAAATCAATTTAACAAAGGAGTGAAAGTGGTCAGGAGTGACAATGGAGCTGAGTTCACCTCAGGGCCCATGCAAGAGTTCTATCTTGAACATGGAATTTTGCGTGGAAACATTTGTGTGGATACACCACAACAAAATGGAGCGTAGAACACAAACATCGATACATTTTCAATGTGGGAAGGGCCCTTAGATTCTAAGCCAACCTACTAATCCAATATTGGGGGAGTGTGTCCTCACAGCGGCCTATTTGATAAACAGGACTCCAACCAAATTGTTAAAGTGACTAACACCTTATGAGATTATTTTTAAATGCAAACCCACATATGATCAGTTGCAAACTTCCGGTGTCTTATGATATGCACGAAACAATCTAAGGCAAAAAGATAAATTTGCATCAAGGAGTAGGAGGTGTGTTTTTCTTGGGTATCCATTTGGCAAAAAGGGGTAGAAGGTGCAAGACTTGGACACACACAAGGTGTTTATCACAAGAGATATAATATTTGTTGAAGATGTTTTTCCTTTTGCACCACAAAGGAGGACACTTACAGAGAATGAATAACAAGAAAATAATTGGAGGCAGCAGGTTGTGGTTGATAATGAAACTAGGCTTGGTGGTAATTTTGAGTCTAGCCTGGTGACAGTACCTAATCTGTCAGGAGCGCAGCAACAAGAGAGGATCGAAGACAGGGGGACTGGTAGCGGATTAGGACCAACCCAGCATAGAGAAAACATAATAAAAGGTAGGGGGAGCAGCAACGTGTCGGGCCCAGCAAATCATAAGCGACCTAATGCACCGCAGCAGCCTGGGTTGAGTGGTTCTACTAACTTGGGCTCAAATGTAGTGACCAAAGATGACCCAAGTCCATAAGGGGAGCCATCGGGACCATGCCAGGAGCCCAATCTGCCATAGGCCATCTGTGATGCAGGCCCAAATAGTAGACGAAGCTCATGGATCCAAAAACCTCCAGCCCATCTCGATGGCTACGTGTGCTACAATGCGACCTTAAAACACCCTTTCTAAATTGTATACTAACTTAGAAAGGAATCCCCAGGTACTCCTTATCTCATAGCTAACTATGTCCCATACACTAATTTTTCTGTTTCACATAAAATTTTATAGCTGACATCACTAAAGTTACAGAGCCCAAATGATTATGAGGCCTTTAGGGATTCACGATGGAAAACAGTAATGGAGGAAGAAATCCAGGCCCTAGAAAAGAAAGAAACATGGATTCTAGAAGATCTGCTAAGCGGGAAGAAACCCATCAGGTGCAAATGGGTATATCGAATT
Source organism: Carnegiea gigantea (assembly GCA_029747015.1). Taxonomy (NCBI): domain Eukaryota; kingdom Viridiplantae; phylum Streptophyta; class Magnoliopsida; order Caryophyllales; family Cactaceae; genus Carnegiea; species Carnegiea gigantea. The sequence continues at coordinate 30,373 of JAKOGI010001813.1, read as the reverse complement.
AAATACAATTCAAATGGTATAATTTAACAGTTTAAAGCTCGATTGGTCATCTATGGAGTTCATCAAGTTGAAACTTGGTTATGGTGAAACATTTGCACCTGTGGCCAAGATGACAAGTGTTAAATACTTCTTAACCCATTGTAGTTTCAAAAGGTTGGGAACTATACGTCAATTGGATGTCAATAACGCTTTCCTACACGGAGACCTAGATAAGGAAGTTTATATGACATTGCTTCCTAGCTTCACGTGCAGTAAACCCAACAAAGTCTAAGTCTGCAGGCTTTGAAAATCTCTCTATGGACTTCGTCAGGCTCTGCATCAATGGTTCGCTAAGCTTTCCTCTAAACTTCTTGAGTATGGTTTTACACACTCATATGCTGATTATCCTCTCTTTACATATGGGAGGTTTTCATGGCATTGGTAGTATATTTTGATGACATAGTTGTAGCTAGAAATGACACACATTCTTGCGATGAGTTTAAAAACTATCTTTGTGCTTATTTTAGTATCAAAGATCTTGGGCCTCTGAAGTATTTTCTTGGGATTGAAGTGGCTTGTGGACCCAAGGGACTCTTTCTTATCCAATGCAAGTATGCTCTTGAGATAGTGGATGAGTGTGGACTTTTGGGTGTCACGCCCAGTGACTTTCCCATGGAGGAAAACCATAAGCTAGATCTTACCACTGGATCACAATTGAATGATGCTGGGAGATATCGACGCCTTGTGGGTAGGTTGATCTACCTAACTATCACTCGTCCATATTTGTGTTATACGGTACACATCCTCTCTCAGTTTATGCAGACTCCCCAAGAAGAGCATACGAATGCTGCCTATCGTGTTCTACATACGTTATATCAAAGGGACATCCGATTGTGGGGTATTACTTCAGGCATGCAATAATCTTACTTTGTCTGCTTTTTATGATTCAGATAAGGGCGCATATCCCCTTACTAGACGGTTCTTGACTAGGTATTTGGCGATTCTTGGGGGATCACCTATTTCCTGGAAAACCAAAAAGCAAGTAACTACTTTAAGATCATTTGCCGAAGCTAAGTACCGTTCTATGGTTGCGGTTACCAGTAAGGTAGTTTGGTTGAAGTCCTTCCTAGCTTGCTTGGGCATATTTCATAAGCAGCTCATGCACTTATTTTGTGATAGTCGAGTTGCACTTCATATCACCAGAAATCATGTCTTCCATGACCGCACAAAACATATTGAAATTGGTTGTCATTTTGTTTGTGAAAGGTATCATTTTGGAGAAGTTGATCTTAATTACATGTCCTCCAAAACTTAGCCAGCAGACATTTTCACTAAGGCGCTTGGGAAGTCCCAGTTCAGTATCTACGCAGCAAGTTGGGCATGGCCAACTTGCATGCACCAACTTGAGGGGGAGTGTTAAGAGAATTAGGAAATTGTATATTTAGAGAATTTTATCTTTAGATATATTTTATATATTTAGATAAGATTTTGTGTCATTTCCTAATTTCTAGCAAATTTTCCACCGAAATTAGGGTAGCCTTGGATTTGTTATGCATGTATATATTTCAAGTCATGTTGTACGTTTATGGCTCAAGGAAATATATATATATGACCTTATTCACGCCAGGCATCTTCCTTCACCCTCTAAGTTTTCAAAAAGGAAAGAGGAAATGATGAAATTGAGGAGGGGACTAGCTAGGGCCAGGGAGGGGAGCATTCCTGTAGAGAGGAAGAGTAGAGCGAAAGTTATTAAAACAAAAAAAAAAAGAGGCAGACGCTTGAAAATAAGACGGTGTATTATCATTGTCAAGGGGTGTATTTTGCTACATATTCAAGGGTGTTAGGGTGTGGAGTAGATTTCTCTGCATTTTACAGGCTCCCCCCCCCCCCTCAACCCCAAAAAAAAGACCCCCAACAGAGTCAGGCCACCTCCTGAACCTGAAATCATAAAAATTTCGTACGATTAGATAAACAAGTATATAGATCATATTTGCGACGTATTTTCCCCTTTTTTCTTTTGAAAGGATATCGAGTTGCATTTATTTGCGACATATTTTACTAAATTGTATTGTAGTTTTTATCTTTATATTCCATTAACCAAACTCAAGCTATTGCTAACTCTAAAAATATTTCATCAAATTCTGAGAGTCTATTGGAATCGATCTTTGTGTGGATAATATTGATCAGTATGACTGCCTATATCTGGATTTCCCCAGATTCTGCGTAGGCAGACTCACCCTGAGACTTGTTGTTGTTTTAAATGAACCAACCTATTAAACCCTTATTTTAAGGAAATCAACCAAACCATTATAAAATGAAGGATAAGAAATATCAAAGCCCAAATAAGAGCTGAAAACCCACACAATTTATTCCTCACAAGAGGAAATTGTGGTGCCCCACACCCCGTCTTCGGCAATTTGAGCTAATATGCATAACATCAAAATGGATATGTGAGCATCACAAACAAGGTTTTATGGACTGATATTTCCACTAGTTTTGATTATGGGCCCTGCTATATAAGAGCAAACCCAGTGGTGAGCCAATTTTTTTAACTCACCGGTGGGGGCCTACCACAAACACATCAACCCTCTCTCTAATTTTTTATCTCATAACTCCCACTCTCTCCCGTGAAAGGCACACCACTTTGGCTGACCAAATAAAATAATACATATGGACCCACTTTATAACACACAATTCTATTTTTAGAATTTAAAAAAAAAGAAAAAACTAATCAAAAAAATATTAAAAAAATAAAAAAGCTACCCTTCTCTCACCATTGAGCCTCCCCGCGAGGCGCTTGACATGAATCAGCCATTGGAGCACTTCTCCCTGCCTCACCCCTTTCTCTCTCCTTTAATTTGCCTCGCGAGGCTCTCGCTGTGTTAGTGGGTTAGAGTGGCCAACGGCCACTAAGCTAAAATGTAGGGATCCTTGAGGGATTTTAGGGGGCCATTTTTAGTAAGTGGTTATGGCTAAGTGCCATATAAATACCCCCCAATCTGTTTGTCAGGAATATAACAATCGCATACAAAATTACAGTGTTTTTAACACTCTCATTACTCTCCCTCTCTATCTAAACGTGTGAGTGATTGTGTGTCACTTGGTCGGGTTTGAGACGTGGTCATTCTACCGGGACTCTAGTAGCCACCGAGATACAATTCGTGGAGCAAAAGACATCAAAGAGATCAGTTCGCTTCCGCCTATTTAGGTACGTCCTAAATCCTTAAGTCTACTAACAGTGGTATCAGAGCCAATTTGATGTTTTTGCTCTCGATAGTTTAAGAAAAAGCATGTATAATTTATTTGTTAAAACTATGCATGCAAAGTCGAGTGGTTTTTCGAATTTCAGACCCTCGCCCATTTGACCCTTGACCGAATGATAATAAAAAAGGGGGGGAGGGATGGTTTTAAACGTACCATCAGTCGCCGCCATAGCCGACCCAAAGGGGTGGCGCGTGGGTTGCACGCGCCGCCGAGAGAGATCCGTTTTCTCTCTTTCCTCTTCAATTTACCCTCCACGACCCTCGATCTACCGGCCGAACCGCATAAAACCCCCGACCGCCCAGACATGGCAGCGCGTGTGTTGCACGCGCCCTCGCCTGAGTGGCGCGTTGCGCGCGTACCGCGTACTGACGGGGCCACGGCCGGCCGATCTATGTGATGGTGCCGGTGGTTTGAACGTAGGGCGACCAGAGAGAGAGATCGAGGAGTTCTTTTTTTTCAGAGGGGGGTGGCGGCGGGTTTTCCTCATTTGGCTTTTTTTTTTGGGGGTTGTGGTACCGGAAAAAGACCGGGAAGACCAGCAGGCCGGTGGACGCCGGGCTTGGTGCTCGGAATTCATGGCGGCCGGGCCTTCCCAGGCCTTTTTCCGGCACGAACCAAAAATCAAGGGTCGACGGGCAGAAAAAGGGATGCGGGCTGGGTGCTCGGTTCCCATGGCAGCCGTGCCCTCGCCTGGTTCTGTCCATGGCGGCCGGCCGGAGCATCGGTAGGTGAGGAGTTTAGAGAGAGAGAGGAAGTAAGGGGAAGAGCATGCGAACAGGACGAAGAAGGAGAAGCCTCGAGAATGCCTAGGCCTGATGACTCCATCCTCCTTAAAAACTCCCCTTTATTAAAATATATATATATATATATATATAGGGGTCTCATTATTATAAACTTGTGTAGTTTAAACTCATGCTTAGCCTCGGAAAAATATAATAATGTGTTTATTTTATTTGGGCAAAAGCTGTATGGTTATCTGATTGTATCGTTTTATACATGCCTGGTAAAATGTTTTAACACGTGAATGGGTTTCATGTATGTAAACTTGTAAAGATAAATTCATGTGAACTTATGGCATGAAAACTGATACGTGTATATATATATATATATATATATATATATATATATATATATATATATATATATATATATCGCTATGTGTTCGACTAATATATGAAAGATTAGTTCTTTCTCATTTAAACATAAATAAATGTGTTTTATGTTGTGTTTGTGCAAATATACTTTGCATAAATTCTAAAACGTCTATGTGATGATAAAGTATGAAATGTGAATGTGATTAAACATTGTATCCATGAAAATGTGTTTATTATGGATTATTAATCAAAATATCTCAAATCTTGATTCATGGAATATGTGATGATTATGAGCTTAGCGAAATTTTCGAACATATAATATGAGTTATAGTCTTGAGATATTTTTTGATTATGTACAAGATATGTCTAATGTCCATTTTTCTTAAATTGTAGATATGGCTTCTAAGACCTCTATGATTGGTGAGTTGACCACCAATGAGAAGTTGGATGGGTCCAACTATGACATGTGGCGCCGAAAGATTTAGTTTCTTTTGGAAGAATGTGAGGTGTTAGAACACCTCACAACCACAATGTCTGCACCCTTGACTAGAGACAAGGACAACAAGGATATTACTCATACTGATGAGTATAAAGCCAGCTTAGTTGCGTACCAAGATTGGTGCAAAAAGGACCGTAAGGCGCGTTATGCTATGCTTTTCTGCATGCATAACGACCTTATAGGTGAGTTTGAAATTTATCCCACTGCTAAGGAAATGTGGGATAATATCCGCTTTAGGTACGGTCAAACTTCAGAAACGAGACTTCGTGCGTTGCATCTTAAGTGGATGACATACACGATAGACTCGAACCGAAGTATAACCGAGCATGTGCGAACTTTGCAGGCCATGCTACGCGACCTGAAAGCTGCTGGTGTGGACATTTCCGAATGCGAACAGCGGACGAATGTGCTTCGTGCACTTCCCGCTGGGGACGAAAAATGGAAACCGTTCATCACCATGATGACTCAAACGAGAGCATCAAAACTTTCGCCGACATCACCAAACACCTTGAGCTGGAAGATGAGCGCTTGAAGGCCTGCGCTCCTCCCCCTGTAGCTTTAGTGCTTAGGGTGGATAGGACTAAGGGCAACAAGTTTAGACGAGGGAAGAAGAAGAATCTTCATCCCTCTAAGAAACTTGGCCCTAGAGGCGGTATTGCTAAGAAGCAATCAAAGGCCAAGGGGAAGGTGACGGATAAAATGGCACGAGTGACGTGCTATAACTGCAGGAAGAAGGGCCATTTTGCTCGGGAGTGTCCCGAGCCTGCTCAGGTACCTTCTTTATTTCCTACCATTGAACTACTTGTATGTTCCCATGCATTCATTGCTAAATCCTTTCCTAATTGGATTGTAGATTCGGGAGCAAGCAAGCACCTAGTTCGGGATCGAGTTGGGTTTGTAGACTTTCACCCTTGTCCGGTGGGGTTGCAAACTGTGACTCTTGGAAATGGCACTGCAGAGGACATTCTAGGAGTTGGAACGTATCGGCTTAAGTTGCGTGGAGGGAATTCGTTACTTCTTCACGACGCTCTCTATGCACCTGGAGTCCGATGTTCCTTAGTGTCTTATGTCTCATTAATGAAATTAGGTTTCCAGTTTGTTTCTTGTATTGACGGTTTAGACATTTTTTACAGTGGCAATTTGTTTGGCCACGCATCTTTAGTAGATGATTTCCTTGTTTTGGACTTGGATAATGAGTATTATAGCAATAATACGTCTTCTGTTTTTGTGCCATCTGTTGATTCAGACCATGATTCTGTTGTTTGGCATGCTAGACTTGGCCATATTGGCCAAGAAAGAATGACTAGACTAGCTAAAGAAGGTCTATTAAGATCACTTACTAAAGTTAGGCTGCCTAAATGTGAACCTTGTTTAGCTGGCAAAGCAACCAAGAAACCTTTTGGTAAGGCTTCTAGGGCGCTTGGTACCTTAGACCTCATTCACTCTGACATTTGCAGACCTATGAATGTAAAGGCACGCAATGGTGCCATTTACTTCCTCACTTTAATTGACAATTACTCAAGATACGGATATGTTTATCTGTTATCACATCATCATGAAGCTTTAGATGTGTTCAAACGCTTCGTAGCAGAGGTGGAAACCAAGTTGGAGCGAAGAGTTAAGACTCTTCGGACCGACCGTGGTCGCGAATACTTCTCTGATATGTTCAAGGGTTTCTGTGAGGAAAAGGGTATAGTTAGACATCTTGCGATTCCTTACACTCCACAACAAAATGGTGTTGCTGAGCGTAGGAATCATACATTACTTGACATGGTCAGGTCCATGATGGCTCAAGCTAATCTCCCAATTAGCTTTTGGGGTGATGCATTGCTTTCAGCAACTTACTTTTTAAACCAAGTACCCAGTAAGAGCGTTTCGACTACTCCATATGAGTTATGGAACGATAGGAAACCTCTTTTGGACCATCTACGATCATGGGGGTCGGCAGGCTATGTACATAACCCGACTTCTAGATATGGAAAACTTGGTCCAAGAGCCACCAAGATGGTCTTTATTAGATACCCTGAACATTCAAAAGGTTATGTGATGTACGGAGAACATCCTGGTGGCGGCATGAAGGAAATTGATTCCCGAAATGTCAACTTTCTTGAGGATGAGTTCCCAACTATTGGTGAAGTCAAACAGGACTTACAGTTGTATGAGTTACAACCAAACCTATCTCTCGGTGAAGGGGAGGATATGTATACTAACCGCATCACCGAGGATAGGGAATTTTTCCCTGATACTGGAGATAGTGGGAGTATCCCCATTATTCCTGCTGAAGGGGGCTTTTCTACTTAGGATACCCAACCCGAGAACGAGGAAGACCCTCAATCTCCCGTTAACGGAAATGAGGATAGTCCTCGTACTCACCAGTCCACACCCCAAGGGGTTAGTGGGAGTGGCACCTCTCCTATTCGAGGTTCTGTGCCTCGAGGGACTTCTCCTACTCAAGGTTTGGTACCTCGAAGGAAAAGGAGAAGAGAAGAGTTGGAACCTGAACAGACAATGCAACCAGGTCCTAGCATAACCTGAAGGAGTGAACGCGGAAGAGTTCCTCGCCGATTTTTCCAAATCGAAGAGAACATCTTCTTCTGCATGCCTTTGGAAATAGAAGAGCCCACCTCTTATGTAGAGGCTGTTGACTCCCCAAATAAGAAAGAATGGATGGATGCCATGAGGGATGAGTTGGACTCAATGGCTAGGAATGAAGTTTGGGATCTAGTCAACCTTCCTCCTGGACGTAAAGCCATTGGAAACAAGTGGGTTTTCAAGGTAAAATGTCAGGCGGATGGGTCAATTGATAAGTTCAAAGCCCGTTTGGTGGCGAAAGGCTACACCCAAGTTGAGGGAGTAGACTATGAGGAAACCTTTTCTCCTGTGGTGAGATTAGCCTTTATTCACCTACTTCTAGCACTAGTTGCCCATCTGGACTTAGAATTGTTCCAGATGGATGTGAAGACTGCTTTCCTAAATGGGACCCTTGAGGAAGAGATATATATGGTACAACCGTTTGGTTTTGTATCAAAAGGGCAAG